>JAOANK020596035.1:0-24430 GCA_026257165.2 Telfairia occidentalis
TTTCAATCTGATGACCTAGGTAACTTGATCTTAATCCTGAGCTAACTATGAACTCCTATTTATTCGGGATTATCCTTTAATCTCCTTGGGTGAGAGAGGCTGAATAGCGCCTGCTCAATATGCCTCCCATTTCTGGGATAAGACCTGGTAGATAGCTGGGAACATAGTCCTCCAAGATGGAATTCACTCCTACCGAGGGATAGTAGAAAGGTTGTTCCCTTAAGGGCTGATTCCAAGTCTTGAACAAGGGGCCCCACCCTCTCATTAGCCTGAGAGAGAGTTCGGTTTGTTCGTTAGACCACAAACCAAGTTGTTCATTAGGGGATCGGTGGTACTTAAGGAACACGAGGTAACTCAAGGGTATGACGGTAATTAACCCAACTGAGGTTACGAACAACCTGTGAATGATCAACTTACTGATCATGGTTATATCAAATGGACACAAATATATCTATAGTGAGAAGAGTGCAGCTACGGGCTTTAGTGGAGTGACCCGTTAGTTAACGAATGTTGATTAACTAGGTCAAAGAGTTTGACCGGTTAATCTCAGATCGTTGGAGCTCATGATCTATAGGTCCATTAGATCCATCGGCTAGCTCATATCAGATAACACCTTGGAACAGTGTGGTGAATGAATTTGAAGGGTTCAAATTCGATTTGGGGAGAATATTAAATAGATACGATATATTTAACCTATAGACGTTTGATTGCAAATTAAACGATCAAGAGGAGTTAAAAATAACATTGCTTATATGAATAGGGATTCATATTTGGAAAAATAGTTTTTTCAAAAATCGGGATCGGTGGCAAAATAATATTATTTTAATATTTGATATTAAAATAATTAAAAAATTAAATTAGAAATTTTTTTTAATTTAATTTATTATTTTGTTTTTGATTTATGAAATTAAAAATCAAAATAATAATAAGAAAATAAAAGAAAAAAGGAAAAGAAAAAAAAGGAAATGGATTTTTGTGAAATTCCATTTCCTTCACCTCATTGCTCCTCCAAATGTCACCTTCATTTCACATGCTACCTCACCATGATTGAGTGTCAATTTTGGGTGAGGTAGTTGTGCATGATTTGCTCTATAAATTAGAGCTCAATTCGTGCATAATAAGGATTGATGCTTTTGGTCAATTTTCCTCCCAAAACTTGGTGTTCATGTGTTGAACATAAACCAAGCTTCACCTCTTCTCCTCCCTAATTCACCAATCAAGGGATCCCACCATCCTGTTCCTAGGCCAGAGAATAGCTGAGAAGACACTAGTGGTGGTCTGGAGCTTGTTCGTGATCAATTCCGCCAGAGATAGAGGGAGAATTTGTACATCAAAGGTGAGTTCACTTTCTCTGTTTTCTCCCTCCAAGCATGAATCATCCTTTTAATTTGAGCTAATTAGAGTGCATATGATTCTATTCTGCTGCATATGTATGTTGATACATCCTTTAGGTATATGTGCCTTAGTTACTTTCTTAGCATCTATAAATGCATCTGGTAATTAATTTGCTAATTTTGTAAGTAGATTATTTTCTGAACTTCAAGTTTACATTTTTCTATACGAGGATCTAAATGAGACAATAATGATGTATTCTATGTAATTTCTTTTTCCAACTTCTTAATTCTTCTCCCTAATGTTGGAAAATTTGTCTCATTACGATGACAATCATCAAATCGTGCAGTAAATACATCATCCGACAGGGGTTCAAGATATTTGATAATTGAAGGGGAATCAAATCCAAGATATATTTCTAATCTCCTTTGAGGACTCATCTTAGTATGTTGTGGTGAAGCAATTGGAACATATACTGCACATCCAAAATTTTTTTGATGGGATATATTTGGTTTCTGACCATATGCTAATTGTAATGGGGAGTACTTGTGATAAGCTACAGGCTTGATGCGTGCAAGTGACGCAATATGTAAAATAATATGACCCCATACAAATGTAGGAAGCTTAGCTCTCATAAGTAATGATCTAGCAATTAACTGCAAACGTTTTATGAATGATTCTGCTAAACCATTTTGTGTATGAACATGAGTTGCAGGATATTCAACACTTATCTCAATTGTCATACAATAATTATCAAATGCTTGGGATGTAAATTCACCAGCATTATGAAGACAAATGGTCTTAATTGTATAATCAGGAAATTGTGCTCTTAACTTAATTATTTGAGCAAGTAATCTTGCAAATGTAAGGTTTCGACTTGATAATAAGTACATGTGACCATCTACTGGATGCATCTAAAGCATGTATTTTTAATGCTCTTATTTTGTGGAGCTTTTTCTTTATCATCATCATTGTGTGTGGTTTTCTTAAAATTTGAATGATCATGATGACCACCATGAAATGAATAATTATTTCTTCCTCCACCACGGTCGCAGCCTCGACCTCGACCTCGACTTCAGCCATGATTATTAGAATTACAACATTCGCTTTAAGGAATGGTGTTGTTCCAGTTGGTTGAGATTGATGATTTTTCATTAATAGCTTGTTATTTTGTTTAGCAATAAGAAGAAGTGATATAAGTTCAAAATATTTTTTAAATCCTTTCTCTCGATATTGCTTCTGTAGAAGCATATTCGAAGCATATTCGAAAAAGTTTTCTCTAACATATCTTCAGCAGTAATTTTTTCTCCGCATAACAACACTTGGAACTTATTTTAAATAATGCGGAATTATAATCACTTACTAATTTAAAATCTTGCAACCTGAGATGCATCCAATCATAACGAGCTTTAGGAAGAATTACAGTTTTTTGATGATCATACCTTCAGCGAGGAAAATGGAATAGGCTCGTGTTGATAACGTGTTGTAAAATTGGGGATCAAAATGAGGCACCACGAGAACACGAATACCGAAAAATTATAATATTAAAATAAATAAAGAAATTAGAAAATAAAACAAAATAAAAGAAATTAAAGGAAATGGTGGAAATTCATTTTAATTTTCTTTGAATTTTCCTTACCAAATTTTACATACATAAAATCTACAAGATGCCACTATTTATAGGCAACTTGGTAAGTACGATGTGGCCACTTAGACACTAAGGATATGTAGCCATTAGACACATGGGGCAAGTGGGGATGAGACATTTGGTTGATTAGTAAATGGGCATCTATTTTCTTATATTATTCACAATACTCCCCCTTCGATGCACATTATATATGAAATATGTCTCGTTAAAACCTTACTAGGAAAACCCCAATGGGGAAAAAATCCTAGTGAAGAAAAAAGAGTACATATTTCATATAATCTATTAAACCTAAAGAATTCAATATATTTTGCTCCCCCTCATGGAAACATCACTTGAGATCTCTAAGTCGTCGCACTCCAATGTTGTGTACCAATTTTTCAAAGGTTGCGCTAGGTAGTGCCTTTGTAAATAAGTCTGCGAGATTATACTTCGAACAAATTATCCTTCCATGTGAATTTTAGGCTAGATTTCAACTTACTTTTGGAGTAAATTGCATTTGAATTATGAAACGATTGCTTGATTTATCTTTGTTTTGCATGTAGAACTTTTGAGACCTTCATATTGTTGCATCATTCTATTTATGCCAACATTTGAATGAAATAGAAGAAATTTAAGGTTAGTTAATGTTGATTCTGGATATTTTGTTTAGTAGATAAATGATGGAGCATTATTTTAGTAGAATTATTGATCAAGCAAATCTAGAGCAAAACGGACACAAAAGATTCGCGCAAAAATAATTGAAATTTCAAAATATGGAAACAAATTTTTTGTTTTTGGAATTAATCAACCATTGGATGTGAGCCACGTGGGCGATTTGACCTAATAGGTTTTCTAATTACAATGGAAAGTCTATAAAGAGAAAAGGAGTTCACTAAAAGAAAAATAAAAGAAAATTCCTTTAAAGTCTGATTCCAATTTTTAGTCTTCTTTTTGTTCCTTAGAATTTTTGTTCTTCATTCCTGCATCTTTAATTCCCGTAGAGAAAACCTTGTAGAAGGAAAAAACTTCATGAAGGTTGAAGCAGAATAATTGATTCTAACTATTAAATTCGTGGACCAACTGATTTCTATAACTCGCTAGGATTTTACTTCATCATGAACTTGTTTACTATTTATGTTTATTTATTGTTGTCTTTTATTTGTTTTAGCATGAACAAATCATCATTGGGTGAGGATGAAGGTAGATGTTGTTGAACTGATTTAGGAGTTCTCGTAAAGCTTGGCCGATTGAATTGTTTTAAAAGTGTTTCTTATTGTTTAATATTTATGTCTGTCTGGCCAACACACATATATAGCTTCTTTATGTTCCGGGGGAAAATACAAGTAGATTTGTTTTAAAATACATTACCCTCTAGATTAGGTTAGTTGCTGGTTAAGTGAGGAGGTTATGATAATCACTCATACAATTTAATGAAAATTAAATTAAGATAACTGGGAGATCTTGGAGGATTACAATACTATTGTTGTGTGATTTGATCATGCAATTCTTTTGCTTTAGCATTCTGCTTCAGGAAAAATAAGATGTTACCTTAATCCGAACCCATTGATTCTCATCGCTTCAACTGCAAAAGCATAATGTTAGTTTTATCATTTAATTTAAATCAACATTAATTATAAGAAATCACAAAATATTTGTCTTGTGTTATTCTCTGAATTCACTAAGAGGTTAAGTCAAGATAGTTTAAAATTTACCACTAATTCTTGTGGAGGCAATATAACTATTTATCACTTGCTGCAAACTGTGTACACTTGCACATCGCACACATGCAACAAGTTTTTGGTGCCATTGTCGGGGATTATTTTGAATTTTGACTATTTTCGAGTTTGATTCTTGTAGTGAATTGGATCTTTATTTACACTAATTCAATTTCTTTGTGATTGCAGCGCTTGGTGTATGAACACTAATTTTGATTTGGAAGTTGAACTTGATCCAAAAATTGAAAGGACCTTAATGAGAATAAGAAGGTAGTTAAAAATTTGAGTAAATCCGATGGCGTAACATCCTACACCTCTTGAAGGACCTATAGAGCAAGCAAATTAGCAACCTAATAGAGGAGAAGCTCCATTACCTGATGTAGCAATTAGAGACTATGCAATCCCTATGTTCGATGAACTAAATCCAGGCATAGTTAGACCAAATATTTAGGTTGCGAATTTGGAGATGAAGCGTGTTATGTTCTAGATGTTGTAGACAGTAGGTCAATTCTAAGGCTTACCAGCAAAAGATCCACACTTACATTTGAAGAACTTCATGGGAGTGAGTGACTCATTTGTGATTCAGGGAGTTTCTAAGGGATTATCTTTGTTTTCGTATTCGTTAAGGGATTGAGTAAAAGAATGGTTAACAATATTTGCTCAAGGATCCATTACCACTTAGAATGAATTGGTAGAGAGATTTCTGACTAAGTATTTCTTAGCTACAAGGAATGACAAGTTAAGGGCAAAAAAAGTCTCTTTCAAGCAGTATGTGGATGAAGCTTTTAGTGATGCTTTGGAACAGTATAAAGCGCTCTTTAGAAAGTGCCCTCATCATGGTTTGCCTTACTATGTTCAGTTGGAGACAATTTACAATGGTCTTAATTCATCTACACAGAGCATGGTTCCATTGTCGGGGCTTAGTTTGAATTTTGACTATTTTTTAGTTTGATTCTTGTAGTGAATTGGAGCTTTTGTGATTGTAGCACTTGGTGTATGAACACCAATTTTGATTTGGAAGTTGAACTTGATCCAGAAATTGAAAAGACCTTACAGAGAATAAGAAGGTAGTTAAAAATTTGAGTAAATCCGATGGAGTAACATCCTACACCTCTTGGAGGACCTATAGAGCAAGCAAATCAGCAACCTGATAGAGAGGAGTTCCATTACTTGATGTAGCAATTAGAGACTATGCCATCCCTATGTTCAATGAACTAAATCCAGGCAAAGTTAGATCGAATATTCAGGCTGCGAATTTGGAGATGAAGCCTGTTATGTTCTAGATGTTGTAGACAGTAGGTCAATTCTAAGGCTTACTAGTAGAAGATCCACACTTACATCTAAAGAACTTCTTGGGAGTGAGTGACTCATTTGTGATTCAGGGAGTTTCTAAGGGATTATCTTCGTTTTCGTATTCGTTAAGGAATTGAGTAAAAGAATGGTTAACAATATTTTCTCAAGGATTCATTACCACCTAGAATGAATTGGTAGAGAGATTTTTGACTAAGTATTTCCCAGCTACAAGGAATGACAAGTTAAGAGCAAAAAATGTCTCTTTCAGGCAGTGTGTAGATGAAACTTTTAGATGCTTCAGAATGATATAAAGAGCTCCTTAGAAAGTGCCCTCATCATGGTTTGTCGTACTGTGTTCAGTTGGAGACAATTTACAATCGTCTAAATTCATTGACACAGAGCATGGTAGATGCTTAGCGAATGGTTCTTTATTATCAAGAACTTACAATGAAGCATATGAAATCTTTAAAAGGATATCAACCAATAGTCTTCAATGGTATGATTCAAGAACCAATCCTGGAAGAAGACAAGAAGGAGGGACAAAAGTTGATGCTAACTTCCATTAAGGCAGACATTGCCTCCTTGACCAACATGATCAAAACTCTACCTTTAGGGAATGTTACACAACAAAAGACTACTGTGAATCAAGTTACAATTGAATCATGTGTTTTTTGTGGAGAAGGGCATACTTATAAATTTTTCCCCAACAATCCAGTATCAGTTTGTTATATAGGTAGAAATAATCCACATTCCAACACTTATAATCCTTGGTGGATGTATCATCCTTATTTCTCTTGGAATCAAGAAGGAAATGACCACGATCCTCCAATGCAATAGAACGAGAATTATCCACCTGAAGTTGGTCAGCAGAATCAACAATTTATGCTGCAGCACAATGGATAGTTGCCTCAGCAAAATTGTAGCAATTCGTTGGAAAATCTGATGAAGATGGACATAGCTAAAAATGATGCAATTATTCAGAGCCACGAAGCTTCATTGAGGAATTTAGAGATTCAAATGCGACAATTAGCAAGCGAGTTAAAGACTAGACCTCAAGGAAAACTTTCTGCAGATACTGAAAATCACTCTGAGGGAAGGTAAAGAGCAAGTGTAGGCAGTAGAACTCAGAAGTGGAAAGCCTGTGACTGAAACAAGTTCTTTGCCGCAGCAAAAGAGTGTGAATCAGAATCCTGCTAATCAGCAAGAGAGCATGAGCAGTGACGTGAGGATTGAAGTAGAGGAGGTTCATAGAGCAAAACCTGCAGAACCTCAAAAGTCTACCCCTGTTATTCCTTTCAAACGTCGACCGCCTACATATCTGTAAAGATTCAAGCAGAAAATTCAACAAGTCCGGTTTAAGAAATTCTTAGAGGTTCTTAAACAACTTCACATAAACATACCATTGGTAGAAGCTCTTGAGTAGATGCCAAATTATGTAAAATTTCTTAAAGATATTTTGACTAAGAAGAAGATGTTAGAAGAATATGAAACAGTTTCTTTGACTGAAGAGTGTAGTGTAATTCTAAAAAATAAGCTACCTTCGAAGGTTAAGGATCCTGGGTTATTCACCATTCCTATTTTAATTGGAGGAAAAGAATTTGGAAGAACATTATGTGAGCTTGGAGCTAGTATTAATCTCATGCCATTATCCATCTACAAGAAATTAGGAGTGGGAGAAGCAAGACCTACCACTGTCACAGTTTGACTGGTTGATAGGTCAATTACATATCTTGAAGGTAAGATTGAAAATATTCTGGTGCAGGTTGACAACATATCTCCATCCGATTTCATCATTCTAGACTATGAAGCTTACAAAGACGTACTTATAATCTTGGAAAGACCTTTCTTAGCCACAAGAAGGACACTAATTGATGTTCAAAAAGGAAAGTTGACAATGAGAGTTCATGGCTAAAAGGTGAAGTTTAGTGTGTTTGATGCCATGAGATATCCAGCATAAGTTGAGGAATGTAATTCAATTGCTGGTGGAATGTGTAGAAAATGTATTTAAAGTAGATTGCAAGAACATCACATTCAACAGTTTGGGGTTGCTGTGTCCTTGAATGCAAATTATGAGAGTAGTGCTTCTGAGCAGCAAATATAGAGGTATGTTAGATTTCTTATAATAAAAAAATATTTGAAACTCTTAATTTGAAACACAAGAAATCTCCACCCATGAAGCCATCTCTTGAAGAACCACCATAGCTGAAGTTGAAACCATTACCATCACATTTAAAATATGTTTATCTTGGTGAGAAGGAAACAATGTAAATCATTATTGCAGTAAGTTTTTTGCTAGACGATGAAAATCAATTAATTCAATTGCTGAAGCAATACAAAAAGACAATTGGTTGGACTCTAGCAGACATTAAAGGTATCAACCCATCATTTTGTGTGCATAAGATTAACCTAGAACATGGAAATTTTAAATTTGTAGAGTAGCAAAGAAGGTAAATCCAGCCATGAAAGTGGTTGTGAAGAAATAAGTCATTAAATGGTTAGACGTTGGAATCATTTATCCCATTGTAGATAGTAATTGGGTAAGTCTTGTTTAGTGTGTGCCCAAGAAAGAAGGAATGACAACAATCACGAATGAAGCCAAAGAACTTATTCCTACTAGGATAGTGATTGGTTGGAGGGTGTGAATGGATTACAGGAAGCTTAATACAACTACACATAAGGATCACTTCTTTTTACCTTTTATTGATTAAATGTTAGATGTGCTCGCACATCAGGTTTACTATTGTTTTTTAAATGGTTATTCTATGTATAATAAGATTAGTATTCCCTTGGTGATCAAGATAAAACCACCTTTACTTGCCCCTACAGTACATTTGAATTTAGGAGGATGCCTTTTGGTCTCTACAATGCCCAACAACTTTCTAAAGTTGTATGATGACGATATTCTCCAATAGGGTTGAATCGATTATGAAAGTGTTTATGAATGGTTTCTCAGTCTTTGGGAATTCATTCACCACTTGTTTAGAAAATTTGGGCAAAGTTTGGAAAGACGTGAAGAGACAAATCTGATTTTGAATTGGAAAAAATGTCATTTCATGGTGAAGGAAGATATTGTTCTAGGCCGTAAGATTTCTGAAAAAGGAACTGAAGTGGACGAAGCCAAGATTAAAATCATTGAGAAAATGAAACCACAAAATTCTGTTAAGGGAATTAGAAGTTTCCTTGGCCATGCAGTTTTTGCCCAAGATTCATCAATGATTTTCTAAAATCTCTAAACCTCTTTGCATGTTATTAGAAGATAAAAGATCTTTTGAGTGTGATGCAGATTGTTTAAATGCTTTTCAGGACTTAAAGAAGGCGTTGATCATTGCACCAATCATTTCATCATCTAATTGGAGCTTACCCTTCAAGTTGATATGTGATGCAAGCGATTATGTTGTTGAAGAAATGTTTGAACAAAAGCATGATAAGATGATTCATCTAATTTATTACGCCAGCAAAATTTTAAATGAAGCACAATTGAATTACACAACTGTAGAGAAAGAGCTTTCAGCAATAGTTTTTGCTTTTGAAGAATTTAGATCATATCTGGTAGATTCTAAACTATTTTTATAGATCATGCCGCAATTTGCTACCTGTTGGTGAAGAAGGATGCAAAGCCAAGACTTATCAGATGGGTGCTTCTACCGCAAGAAATGACCTGGAGATTAAAGACAAGAAAAGTTTGGAGAACTATGTTACAGATCATCTATCAAGAGTTGAGTAAACAAAAGAAATACTACACCAATAAGAGATCTGAGCTTGTTTTCTAGATGAGTCGTTGCTTACTATAGCTCAAATTACAGATATTGAATTACCATAGTTTGCAGATATTACGAAATATTTAGTCGCACGTTTATTACACCCAGAATTGACGAAGCAACAACTAAAGAAATTTCTTCATGATGAGCGCTTCTATTTCTGGGATGATCCGTTTGTCTACAGGCAGTGTGCTGATGGGATCGTACAAAGGTGCATTTCTCAATCAAAAGTTCCAAACATTGTCATACAACTCCCTACAGAGGACATTTTGGAGGGCAGCGAACTGCAGTTAAAGCATTGAAATCAAGTAACTTTTGGCCATCGATGTTCAGAGATGCCTACTTATTCAGCAAGACATGTTATAAGTGTCAAGAGAAGGAAATTTAGGAGTCAAGGATGAGATGCCACTGACGTTTATTTTGGAAATAGAGCTATTTGACATATGGGGGATTGATTTTATGGGACCTTTTCTCCCATCAAACTGTAACTCTTATATTTTACTAACTGTTGACTATGTGTCAAAATGGGTGGAAGCAATTGCTTGTGATCAAATGATGCAAAAACAGTTTCCAAATTCCTTTTGAAGAATATGTTTACTTGTTTTAAAACTCCACGTGCTCTAATAAGAATGACGAGGGATCTTATTTTAGTAATAGGATCCTAAGTAATTTATTAGCAAAGCATGGTGTTAAGCAGAAAGCGTCTACACCTTATCAACCACAAGCCAACTGTCAAGCTGAGGTTTCCAATAGGGAGCTTAAAGGAATCCTAAAAAAAGTTGTCACCCCAAGTAGGAAGGATTGATCTTTTAGATTACCATATGCTCTTTAGGCTTATAGAATTGCATTCAAGACACCTCTTGAAATGTCTCCTTATAGTTTAGTCTATGGTAAGGCATGTCATTTTCCTTTGGAATTAGAGCACAAAGCTTTCTAGGCTCTAAAGAATCTGAATTTTGACTTCACAACAGTTGGAGCATTGAGATTTCTACATTTAAATGAATTGGAAGAGCATTGCCATTTTTCCTATGAGAATGCTAAAATCTACAAGGAGAAAACTAAAGTATGACATGATAAGAAATTGATTTCAAAGCATTTTGAGAAAGGTCAACAAATATTGCTCTACAACTTAAGACTTAAACTTTTTCCTAGAAAATTGAAGTCTTGTTGGTCAGGACCTTTCAGTATTTTGGAAGTTTTCCTATATGGAGCTGTCATGTTGAGAGAAGAAAAAGATGAGAGAAACTTCAAAGTCAATGGTTAGAGAATCAAACATTATTGGGGAGAGAACTTCCTTCGAAAAAGTGCTTCTCCCCAGTTGCCATAAAATTGATAGAGCCTGAAGATTGCAGGAGCAAATCTGAGCATAACAATAAATTATTTTCACTCCCCCTTCCACTTTTGAATTTTTTTTCAATTGTTTTATTTTACGAATGTTTTCCTAGAATATTTTGAATTTCACGTTCATTTATTTTAGAATGGATTTGATTTCGTAAGATTTGGATTTAGTTATTTTATTCCTTTTTTTTAAATTGCAAATTAATTTTCGTTTGAATTTTTATTTTCTTTTACATTCGAAAATTAAATTTGATTTGAAGATTTTATTCACGCATTATTCAGATTCAAAAATAAAATCTGATTTCACTTTGAGTTTTCCATAATTATCTTTCATTAAAATTTAATTTATATTTTGCAGATAATTTTGCTAAAATAAAATAGGGGATTCACGAGATTTGAGGCAACATTTATAACAAGGAGAGAAAGAGAGCAAATAATTTGAAAAATTATTTTTACCTGTCGTAATTAATAACCTAACGTCTCTTTGGCAAGGTTCAAAAGATTTGACAGAGCAAGTAAAATATATCCATTTGATTGTTTTTATTACAAGAAATTCGATTTTGCATGGGGATTAATTAAGAAGATTTTAAAATAATCTTTCTTTCATGACGGATTTGCCATCAGTTTTCACTTTATTTATATTCATCACTTAATCTTCTTACCAAAGAAAGAAAAGACGAAGAAAGGCAAGAAAGTTGCAGCACCTCCCTTTTCGATCAAAGTCCAACCGTCATTGAAGAGGTGAACCTTCCACACCGATCGCTGAACCAGATGCACACTCGAAGGTAGAACTAGATGCCCAACAAAAAGAGGACCAAGATGTCATACCACCCATTGAGGAAGAAGAACACCCAGAAGTGTCGGTGGTCCAAGAAGAAGTTATGACAGAAAACCTTATCAAGGAGACACCTGCTGAACCATCTCCCAACATGCCAAGGAAGAAGAAGAAGTTCAAGAAGAAGAAGAAGTTGACCCCTCCAGACGAGCCGAAAGTTGAAACCATAGTGGTGAAGAAAGCCAAACAGAAAAGAAATGAGCCCATCAGTGAATGAGTCACTAGGTGGCTGATTAACGATACAACGAGGTATCGATACCAAGGCATTAAGAAGCGTGACTTCTTGGCTGAGTGAGGCTTTCTTGAACCATATGAGTACCTTCTGCGATATCTCTCTACAAGTATTATCAACCATTCTCAGGAAACTTTATGTAGAAAACTTGAAGCAGCAATCTTGGGAATCGTCTGCGAGTTCTGTGCCAATTGGATGAAAACAATGGCTTTGAGGCCATAGTGCATGATGTTCCAGTAAACTTTTCTCCTGGAGTTGTCAGTAGCATCTATCATCTTCAAGACTACCTGCATGCAGTGTACAACGAGATGATTATTGCACCATCTCAAGAGAAGTTGAATGCAACAATCCGTGAAGTAGGCATGACTGCGGAGTGATAAACATCTGCCAAGACAAGGAGAAGGCTTATTGTGTGGAGTATATCGATTGCTCGAGCAGCAAGATTTGCTAATGAGCATAATGGAGTTCCAAGAGAGGCAACTCCAAACCTTATGGAATTAAGCTCGAAGATATGATGCTACTCTTAAGGAAGCTCTGCGCGCCAACTTTTTCAAGCTTTATGTTGCCTTTCCACCCTTCCTAGATGATTTTATGAAACCTTGAATCCCACCACCTTTGATAGTGCATGATGAGGCTGTGGAGGAGAAAGATCCAGTGTTTTAGGATTAACCATTTCAAGGGATGTTAGTTGTCCCTTATCTTTCTCTCTTTCTTTGATCTCATTTATTTCTACCTTTTAAATTTTCTACTTTTGTTTTGATCCCTCTCTGATGTTTATAATTTGCAAATGGAATACACCCCAATCGATTTTGTAACCCACTGCCTCTATTAAATGAAATCGATTTTGGTTGGGTTAATGAATTATTCTCTTGAAATAATCTGGATTTTATTGCTCGATTAAATTAATTGTCTTGAACAAAACCTTTTGATCCAGAATGAGTAGAATCTGATATATCTTTTATTGAGAGACGCCATTTGACTAGAATGAGAGCCTTAGGTTTTGCTTCTTAGGGTTGAAAACTTATTGACTCAGAATCTTTCTACACAACTAAGTCCACCTCTTTTGCCTAGTATTAAGAAACTACTTCTAGCTTGGTTGATCGCTGAGGAACCTTTACTCCAGTAATTGGAGAATTATTTTTTTGCCTGATCAAACTTGTCCAGGATTCTTTAGACTATGTTTGGGGATTTCACTCTTTACCTTTATTGTCTAGCACATTAAGGACGATGTGCATTTTAAGTATGGGAATGTTGTATCCCTTTGGTCCTTTTTGAACCTTACTAAATGATCTTGAAATTGTAAAACTGCATTTCGTTGTTTTTGGTAGAACACTCCTCTCCCTTTCGACACCTATTTTCTTCTTGAAAATCAGGAGAAAGATGAATATTAAAAAAAAAAAAGAAAAAAGAAAAAGGGAATTATGAGGGATGAGTATTGCTTGAATGTTACTGTGTTTTTAGAATAGAAAGGTTTGCTACCAAAAATATCAATGAAATTCCTGCTAAGTGATGAGTCTTGAAAAGGCTGTGCCATGAAGGAAACAAAATCTTTGTTGTGTGAAAATGTTTTGAGAGAGCATTCTATGAGTAATTTGTGTAGACTGAAATCTAAAGGTTCCAAAGACAAGATAGAGAAGGGAATAGGATAAGAATCTGATTGAGAAATTGCACAGTAGAGTTAATGACTTAGAAGTTAGCTAACTAGGAGTTCTGGCCTCTAGAAGAAGTGAAATATGACATGTGTAGAAAAATGAAGAGAAGGTAGGGGATTGACCTAAAAGAGATGTGAGATAGATTGATAGTTTATAGTCTTTCATTGAATTATTTATCTAAATCTGCTACAGGATTCGATTTCGTCAAAATAATATTTTTTGATCCATCAGAAGTCTAAAGTATTACTCGAAGATGAGCAATAGTTCAAGTTTGGGGATTTGATAACTATCCAAAAGAAAGTTAGTAGGAGTATTTTTAAGCTAGATTTTATCTCATTTTTGGAGTAAATTGTGTTTGAATTATAAAATGATTGCTTGATTTCTCTTTGTTTTGCATATAAGAACTTGGAGACCTTCATATTATTCCATCATTCTATTTATGCTAGCATTTGAATGAAATAGAAGAAATTTAACGTTAATTACTATTGATTCTGGATATTTTGTTTAGCAGATAAATGATGGAGCATTATTTTAGCAGAATTATTGATCAAGCAATTTTGGAGCAAAACAGATACAAATGATTCACACAAAAATAACATAATTTCAAAATATGGAAACAAATCTTTTTTTTTGGAATTAATCAACCATTGGATGTGAGCCACGTCAGCGATTTGACCTAATAGGCTTTCTAATCACAATGGAAAGCGTACAAATAGAACATGATGCCGCCGAAAGAAAAAAAAATCTTTTCGAGTTCGATTCCAATTTTCAATCTTCTTTTTCTTCTGTAGAATTTTCATCCTTTGTTCTTGCATTTGAATTCCCATAGAGAAGAGCTTGTAGAAGGTAGAAATTTCTTGAAGGCTGAAGTAGAATAATCGATTCTGACTATGGAATTCGTGGAGCAAGTGATTTCTTTAACTCTATAGGATTTTACTTCATCATGAATTTGTTTACTATTTATGTTTATTTGTTGCTTTCTTTTTAGCATGAAGTAATCACTGTTGGGTGAGGATTAAGGTAGATGTTAAAGTGATTTAGGAGTTGTAGTAAAGCTTGTCAGATTGAATTGTTTTATAAATGTTTTTATTGTTTAATGTTTATGTCTGTCTGACCAACATGCATACATAGCTTATCTATGTTTCGGTAGAAAATACGAGGAGTAGACTACTTTTAAAATACATTAGCCTCTAGATTAGTTGCTGGCTATGTGAAGAGGTTAGGGATAACCACTCGCCAAATACACACAAACAATAGGTTTAACTCACATAGGTTAATGAGAATTAACTTAAGATAATTGGGAGATCTGGCAGGATTCTAAGACTATTGCTGTATGATTTGATCCTACAATTCTTTCACTTCAGCATTTTGCTGCAGGAAAAATAGCATGTTATCTTAATCCAAACCCATTCATTCTCATCGCTTCAACCGTAAAAGCATTCCATTTGTTCTGCCAATTAATTTTAAGTCAGTATTAGTTATAAAAATTCACAAAATGTTTTTCTTTTGTTATTCTCTAAATTCACTAAGAGATTAAGTCAACATAGTTCGATATCTACCACTAATCCCTGTGGAGATGATATAAATACTTGTCACTTACTGCAGACTGTGTACACTTGCACATCGCACACATGCAACAACAACTGAACTTTTTGTTTTAGGGAATGATGTAGTCACTAGTTTTCATGAGTTTGATTTATTGATTTGCCTTGATTGATCTTTTATTTGTTATATTAATGTATTTATTGTTGGGATTGATACCCTAAACCTCATGGTCTTGTAGTTTAGATATTCAAATTATTTATTTAATAAAATAAGAGTTATTTTATTAAACATTTAGTATGCATAAACTCAATCCAATAAACTAAGATCCAATGTTATTTTATGAAAATTTAAACATGTATGTGGAGACATACATGTGAATCATGTTTAAGAAATAACCTAAATGGTCTGTAGTATATGGATAAAGATTGGGTGCCTTATCTTGGTGACACTACGGATACGACCTGCTTTATGATTGTTATAAGTGTTGTAAGATGTCACAAACATTTCGATCCTGAGCGTTCATGTGGAGACATGTGACTGGGGGTATCCTATACATGTGAGACATGCATAAGACCAAATCGAGAAATGATTCGTCTTTCAGTATAACGCCGTTGTTGATAGAGACTTACATTTCACTAAGATGATCATAGGTGGCTCGACCTTAATCCTGAGTCAGTTGTGAACTCTTGTCTGTGAAGGCAGTCCTTTGATTAGTATGAGTGAGAGTGACAAGATTCCCTGACTCAATAATCCTACTGTTTTAGGGATTTGTCTGAGTAGGGAGCTGGGAAATCAACTGTACAAGATGAGAATTCACACATTTAGAATTGCTCCTTTAAGAGCTGATACTAGGGCTTGAACAATGAGGCACCTTACCCTCTCACTGGCCAGAGAGGGGTCTAGCTCATAGTAGACTATGACTATACTGTTCATTAGAGGTATCAGTGGTGCTTAAGGAGTTAGAGGTAACACAAGGGTAAAATGGTAATTTGACCCAACTGTGATTACTAGCAATTGTGAAGGGGCGAATTACTGTTGATTGATTAAATCCATAGACACAAAAATATATCTTCAGTGCGAAGAGTGCAACTATCAGTCTTTAGTGGAGAGTCCAGCAGTTAATGAATCTTGATTACTTTAATAAAAGAGTTTAATTAATTAATCTTGTATCATTGGAGCTTCAGACTGATAGTTTCATTAGGTCCACTTACTAGCTCATATAGGATAAGATGACAGTCAGTGTTTTTTGTTTAATTTGAACACTTCAAATTAATCTAAGTGAATTAGTTGTATGAGATACAATTATATAATGTATGTTAATACATTATAAAATAAAGTTAATTATGTATGAGATATATAATTAAACTTTATGTTATGGGAGAGTAATATTTGAATATGATTCAAATATTTATTATATAAATGAGAATTATATAATAAATTTTTTAATGTGAATGAGATTCATATTAAAACTATAGGTTATGTGAGAGATATTATTTGAATATGATTCAAATATGATTTGTTTTAATTAATTAAGTGTTAATTAATTATATATATATATTAAATTAGATCTAATATATGTAAAATAAAAGTAAAATGATAACTTCCATTTGGAGTTATCACGATGGGAATGGGGAGTGTTTTACTCCACCCAAAAATATACATAGATGAACAACAGAAGAGAAGGAAGATGCTGGAAAATTACTGATCTCTCTGCATATTCATTCTACTATCCCTCTCTCAAAGGTTGATTTTTCGTTACCAAACTTCTGGAGACCACACTTCCAGGACGTGAGATCTTAGGGAATAACGGGAGTTTACTAGTGGTGGTGTCCATCCATTGATAGCGTTCTAAGAATTACGAGAAGTCAAAAAAGGTAAACTTCGGTTTCTTGTTCTCTGTATTTTTGGTTTTATGCATGTTCTTTCCAAGTTCAACATTGAATGCATTGTCGTTCAATTGCTTCTGCTAGGGATTCAATCCCTTCATTTATGCATTTATTGCTTTTAATCTCTTGATCACAGATTAATTGTTTCTTGATCTGAATATTTCGTTTAGGAGGGGGGTTTAGCTTGGAACTTAAATGCATGACTGAAGTAGTTCTAAGTTTGGGAGATTTAGGATTGTTGGAGAAGTTGTTAATGGAACTGAGCTTCGTGCATTTGTTTGTTAATGAAATTGAATAGGAATATTAATTTTTTAATTAGTAGGGAGATTAAATTGTGCTTCGAAAAGATAGTTATATATGTGGGTTCTTGACTTATAGAATTTTCTATTGGTTCATTCTTTGTTAAATTAGTTAATTGGCTTATAAAATAAGTTGGTGAAATCAAATCCCTAGAACTCTTTTTCTATGATTTTCTCACCTTCATCGTCTTTAGTGCTTGTTTAATTGGCACACGTCTTCCTATTGGTTTCTCTAAATAAAATTGGACAGTAGTATTCGTGGTACCCAAGTGAGCTAGAAACCGAATCTTGAGGAGCTATATTAAAACGTGACCCTGTACATTTGCGGGTGAGCAATTTCAGCTACATGTCTTTGGCACTGTTGCTGGAGATTGGCAATTATTTAGTTTTACTTAATATCGTGGAGAACTCGTTTAGTCTTACTTTACAATTTTTTTTTGTTTTTATATTTTTTTTACTAATTTTTATTTTATTTTATTTTCAGGTATCAGTTTTGCATGTAAAAAGACAATGAAGCAGTTATAGTTCCTTTTGATTTTGAGATTGAGAAAACTTGTAAGGGAAATCAAAAGGAGAAAAAGGAAAGAACTAAATTCATGGATAATCTGCACGCTCCACCAGTTGGAAAATTTCCACCAACACCTCAAGTATAAGTTCAAGATGTTCCACCTGCCCAACATCCTCAGATGGCCATCAGGGACTATTTTCAACCTTTTTATCCTTTTGACGCTTCTGGAATAGCCCATATCTCTATTAATGCAAATAATTTTGAGTTGAAATCTGGGCTTATTCATATGGTTCGAGATAGTTCATTTAAGGGCAATGCCACAAAGGATCCCAATACTCATCTAACTACATTTTTTCTTTTTCTTTGCAAGACAAAGCACGAGAATGACTAAGTTCTTTGCCACTAGGTAGCATCACTCCGTGGTAGGAGATGATTTAATCTTTTCTGACCAAACTCTGCCCACCTACGAAGATAGCCAAAGTCATGACTGAAATTGGCTCCTTTAGGCAACATGATTTCAAGCAGCTATTCCAAGCTTTGATTCGTTACAAGGAACTCTTGAGCAAATGCCCACAACATGGGTATCTAGATTGACTTAAGATTTATCTGTTCTATAATGTGTTAAATGGACAGAAAAGAACCATACTTGATTCTACAGTTGGAGGCACTCTATTTTCTTAAACATCTAAACTTGCTCACACTCTACTGGAGGATATGGCTGCTAATAGTTATCAATGGCCTAGTGAACAATCAAATAAGATGAGGGTCGCTGGAGTTTATGATGTAATGAGGTAAATTCTTTAAAATCGCAAATTACAGCTCTATCCATACTTTGGCTAGATTTACATGGCCAGATGTTTCATAGTCTATTGAGTCCATTATAGCTGCCAATAGTTCCTAGTATCATGATGAGCCGCAAATGGGGCATGCATAGTATATTAATAACAAAATCTCTGGCTATCGTGGTAATCAAGTGCAAAATTCACTCCCCACTCACTACCATCCTTGGTTAAGAAATCACGAGAACTTCTCATATGCCAACAATAATAATGTCATGCAACCTCCACCATGCTTTGTACCTTCACAAGTAGAGAAGAAATCATCTTTATAAGATCTTATTGGAGCATTCATCACAAAATCGAGGTCAATAACAATTAAGCTAGGGACTCATGTTGAAAGTCAAGGTGTTGTCATAAAGAACATTGAAACGCAAATGAGACATATAGCTTCAATCCTTGATATCATGCAAAAATGAAAGTCTCCTAGCAATATGGAGACAAACCCAATTGTAGCAATATGGAGAAATAATACCCCACTCCATGAACCAGAAGGGAAACAGTTGAGGAATTAACTAGTACCACTGATGAACGGAAAAATCCAAAAAGAGAGGAAAATGGAGTAGAATCTTTACTGAATATAACAAGAATCACTCATTCTATTCCTTCTACTCTTCCTTCTAATTTACCTTATCCTCAACATTTTAAAAAGAAAAAGCTTGATTCTTAATTTGCTAAATTTTTGGAAATTTTTAAACAGCTTAACATAAATCTTCCTTTTATAGATGCATTGAAGCTGATGCCAAATTACATAAACTACTGCTATGCTCCAATTAGCTGACAAGTCGATTACCTACCCTTATGGTATTCTGGAGAATGTGTTATTGACAGTAGGCAAGTTTATCATCCTTGCTGATTTTTATGTAATGGATGTTGAAGAGGATGATGTCTTGCCTATTATCTTGGAAACGCCCTTCATGGCAACAGGACGAGTTTTAATTTATGTGGAGAAGAAGGAATTAACAATTCGAGACCAACATGAGGAAGAAATAATTAAGCCAATAATGGACTCTAATATTCGAGCTGAAACACTTATGATGATTTGCAGGAAAAGTGCTCATAAGGGAGATGCTGGGAGGTTTGATGATTTTCAACCGCCTTAATTGACATCAGCCTTGTCTTGCTACATATGTAAAATAAAGTGCTTTTTGGGAGGAAATCCAAATTTCTCTCTTTATCTACTTAATTTAATTTAATTTAATTTAATTTCTTTAATTTTATTTATTATTATTGTTATTTTTTTTCCTTCTAACTTGATTATTTTATTTTGTAGGTTTGAAAAAAAAATTGGGAAGGTGCGCAGTAGCGCTATAACACTATAAGAGCCAAATGGTGCTTCTGCTGCACATGCATAGATGTAGAGTTCTAAGGCTATAGCGCCATGGCGCTGGCACTATCACGATTTCCTGGGTTATTAAATTCAAGCAATTCGTAAAATTTCCCAAAGCCCTAGCTGCATCCTTCTTCTTTATCATTCATCCACTTGATTTTCTCTATTTTTCTCCATAAATTCATCTAGCATTCTCTTATACTCTTCAATTGATTCATCTTTTGTGGTGTTCATACTTAGTGGTAGCCATATTGGAGCTTTCAGAGAGGATTTTGCCAAAACATCGGGATTCATCTTAATATTGTAAGTACTCTTGGACACGATCTATTTTGCATGCATTGGAAAGTTATTCTACATACTTTAGACAAGTGGGGACACGTAGACCAGATTTTAGAATACTATTTGGGTCGATATGTGACTTTCTTGGATTCTGTGTGAGTTTATTTCATAAATATGGGTCCATAATGATCTAGAGGTGGGTCGTTGTCATTAGGGTCCTTTGATCAGCATCGATTCATTAGTAAGGAAGCCTCTCATTAGTTTTTTGATACTACTGCTCGAAAAAAACATTATTCAAGAAAGAGGACTTTCGTTTGATGACGTATATCAATCCACTATGTTTCATAATACCATAAATAGGAGTTAGAGTGTTCTTGTAACTAAGCCAAAGCCTGTTATGGTCTGTATTCATGCTAATATAGTAGAAGGATCCTTATCTTCGTATGTTCGAGGCAAACATGGGTCATTTGACCCCCCTCAAATCAACAATTTTTATGAGCTACTTAATACCGATGATGATGAGTAGAATTATTATGCTTGTCATGAATTCGATATGAACCAGATTATCACACATTTATGTCCACCGGGTTCACAATGGAGACTTAGAGGTCATGAAGCCATTACTTTCAAGACGGCTGACTTGAGCATATCAAATAAGGTTTGGCATAATTTTATTTGCACCAACCTCCTGCCAGTAACCCATATGAGCAACATCACCAAAGAACATTCCATGCTACTTTTTGCCATTGTTACTGGAAAATCCATTGATATCGGTCAAATCATAAAAAATAATATTTGGCACGCCTGATGCGGAACCACCACTAAAGTGTTACCACAACCATGTCTCATCACAAGCCTTTGTAAGCAAGCTGGAGTAGTTTGGGACTGAGTTGAATAACTCCTATTGCCAAAAAGCCTAACTGATAAAAGTTACTTTATGGCTACGAGAGGTTGGGAACCACTGATGGAGGAAGACATTCTAGAAGAGCAACCTCCTATCGAGCACATTGATGTCCCTTGCCAATGTGGGCCCTCACTCTCTTGAGGAGGGAGATCATCGTTTAGCACGTCATATGGAACATCACCATTTATGCTCTGAGGAACGTTTCAATCACTTATACCACTGTTTGTTAGCTCAGCAAGCAAGAGAGCCATTTCATCCACCCCCACCACCTTGTGCACAAACTTCTGATGATGATGATAACGATATGTGTGACTGCATTACCCGATTTGGGAAGTATTTTCTCTACTCGACATCTTTTTGGCCTTGTTATTATTGTTCTTTTTGTACTATTTAAAGTGTTATTTTATTTATACGTTGAGAATAATGTAAATTTTAAGTTTTGGAGTGTTTGCTAATTGTTATGTGTGATAATTAAATCTTTTGTGATTAATGGTTTGGTAATTGGTGATGTGTGATAATTAACTCTCTTGTGATTAATCTAGCTCTATTTTTGTTGTTTGTTGTGTGGACTATGAAAGTCAGTGATAGACATTTAATTCTTGTAAGAATTGAATCTTAAATTCTAAGATGGTGAGTATACTTTGATTTCTTTTTAATAAGTTTAATTTTACTTTTTATCCCTTTATACCATTTGAGCACTTAGTCCAACCTATTTTAGTCTTTAAATACTGAGGGCTGGTTTATATGGATTGATATTTTTTTTATTTTGAAGGATTTAAGAACTTGTTAGATAGTTGACTAAATTTATATTGAGTAATGTCTCACTTAGGCCATGTTTTGAAAATAATATTTCATTTGCTTGTGTGAGTTTGTCTAATGAAAAAAAAATGAAAAAAAATGTATATCGTAGTGTTATTGTTTTGTTTTGTTTTGTTTTTTTTTAGAGTAGAAAGAGCTACCTTTGTTATGATTAGTTAGAGCCATCTTTGAGTAATCTGTCATAGCTAAGGGCTCCTACAGTTGATGTGTGAAAGCTACTATTCTTTTCTTGTTTTTTGTGCATTGCGCTTGGAGGAAAATAGTTTTAAATTAAAGGGTATAGTGTTATATGAATTACATTGATGTTTGGAAAACTTGAAGGTGAGAACTTGAAGTCATAAAAAGTTAGAAGAGTTTTGATTTTTGTATAAAACATCTAGGAAGGACTATAAATCCACACATGGGATTTAAAGTTAAATAGAACTTATTTTATAGTTGAATGTAATCAAATTCTTGAATTTCTTGATTCAATTGATTAAAAGAATTTTTTAGGCTTGAGTTTACACTTCGATTATACAGTGTATGATTTTAGTTTGTTCGAGGACTAGCAAATAATTAAGTTTGGCGGTATTTGATAGCACACTTTGTAGACTTTATTTTACATTACGACTAACTTAGTTTTTGTCAATTTTATTTATTATTTCTAGCAGATTAATACATATGAGAGTATGTTTTGTAGGATTGAAGAATTGAGATGACCTAAAGATTTTTGGAGTCACTGTGAATAAATATCAAAATTCAAGGAGAAAATAAAAGGAAATAGCACCACGCACCCATTAACAACGCTATAGCACCAATAGCAAGAAAATAAAAAAGCAACTAGAGAGCGTAGCGCTGTGGCGCCATCAGATAGCCCCACAATGTTGTAATTTAGCTTTGTGGCAAAATTAGAAAAGGTAGTGCCATGGCGCTATCTTGTAGCACCATGACGCTACGAACTTCAAAGCGTACTTGTTTTTTTTGTAGCGCCATGGCACTCAACTATGGCATCGAGATGCATGCTATCCTGCTTTCTTAGCTACTGTCTTCTTTGGCGTCTCGATGCCGTGGGGTAGCATCTCGAGTTTGTGCATTATTTTGCCTTCTTTCTTCATGCCTTCGTTGAATTTTTTTCTCTTTAAGCTCCAAGGGGTCTTTTTCACTTGAATTTCATCATTTAAGCTCCAAAAGCATCATTTTGCTTCATTTGCTCAGTTCCTACAAAATTCACTAAATAACAAAATCAAAGCTTACATTTAAACCATAAAACTAGCCCTAAAATACTATTTTGAGTGTTATCATCTATAAAGACTGTTGTTTACAAATGACAAAAGAATGCTAGAACTTACCAATAATTTTTTTTTTTTGGAAGGAAATAGATCTATATGTTAAGCTTGTAGGGATGCACAGTTCATCATGTAGTGGAATTTTGATTCTAAACAATTTAGAATCTAAGATCGGCATTGAATTAAAATAATTTAGAATTAAATAAAAAGAAAAGTTACCTTTGAAGTGTCAGCAATTTCTCCAAGACCTTTCTTCAAATCAAAGACCTCCCATGCTATGATCATGATTTTCTTTTCCTTCAGTCTAACATCCATGAGGATCCCCAATAGATCTTCCATGCTATGACTCGAATAAGAATTAAGGTTGATGGGAACCTCATTGGAAGTAACTTGAAAAAAAGTTTTAGAGAAAACTTTTATATTTCTCAAGGTTGAATTACTTTAGGCTTAACCAAAGGGGCCTATTTATAGGGACTTGTGATAGAATCTCAACCTAATTTAAATTTTATATTTAAATTATTTAAATCTCATTCAGATAGTTATTTAATATATTTAATAAATCAAATGTCATATTTTAGTATCTTATATATTAAAATATATTTAAATTATCTGAATCTAATTCAAATAATTATTTGACATATACTATAAATTAAATCTCATATTTTCATATCTTATATATAAAAATATATTTAAATTATTTGAATCTCATTCAAATAGTTATTTTAATATATACTTTATATATTAAAATTATATATACATAGTTTTCTTTTAAATCAATTTATCTAACACATTAATCTATTTTTTCTTTATTACTTCATGCATCTAATACATTAAATTGAAATTTGAACACTTTTAAATTTATTTTTCTTTCAACATAATTAATCTATTAATGTTATTGTGAACTACCAAGAGGACTTTATGGATATACAGATTATAAGCTCCATGTTCACTACTGGTGGGTGATACTTTATATATTA
>JAOANK020596036.1:0-11975 GCA_026257165.2 Telfairia occidentalis
TAGCTCGTATAGGATAAAATGACGGTCAGTAATTTTGGTTTAATTTGAATTGTTCAAATTAATTTAAGGGAATTAATATGGTATTAAAGTGGGTCCTCTCCCAGTAGGATGTGGTTTGGGGACAAACCAAGAGGAAGTTGGTGAGTAAGTAACACCCGAGTAGAGGAGGGCTACGTGAATGAACCGACACTATATTTGAATAAGAGGAATCTTCAGACTATGCAAGCATGGTTATGAAAGACTTAAAAGATTGATAGTGTCTACCTATACCAACAAGGTGCACCTTCCTTTTCAGTGGCTCAATCATAAGAACTCCAATGTTGAGCATGCTTAACTTGGAGCAATCTTATATTGGGTGACCTCCTAGGGAATTTACCTAGGAAGTATGTGAGTTAGGACAAAGCATATTAGAAGGACCTATACTGGTCTGTGGGGGCAATCTTCACTCTTGTTAGTAGCTCAAGTTAGGTTGGTAGTGTGGCTCGGTTGTAAGAGATGTAGGGGAATCCCTGGGCCAGTGGGTGCTGAATCAAAATTTCAAATCCTAGTACGAAACTTGGGCCTGGGATATTACACTTTAAATCGAATTAAAAAAATAATGGAACATTACATTTAGTTTGTTTAGATCAATTAATTATTGTAATTCTTTAATATAACTTTTTGAAGAAAATGTCTTAATTTCTCTTAGTATAGTGATGGCACAATATCTCAAGTGCTTATACTTATAGGTGGTTTTATATTTAATATTCATTTAAGCATAAGCAAATGCAAAATTTTAGTTAGTGAGGGGGATAATATTTTTCATACCGAATTCTTATACATATATTCTTTTAATTCAAAAAAGTTAGGGGGTTGGGGGGCAAATTAAAGGAAAACTACAAAATCTTAAAGTATTGCATATAATTTTAGAATGACATACCAAGCTAATTTTCACACAACTTAGACTATTAAGGTCTTTAGCCTCATTGAAGACTATGTCTTTCCATCTATGCACATATTAAAGCATAAGAAAGGATAACAATGTGTACGCAGACTTCTTTTTTGAAGTTATGTTTGACCTCGCTTAATTTGATATTGTTATGTCATGAGGTACATATCCTGTTTTAAATTTAATTGTCTTAGTATTTGATGTCGTAGGTCTTAATAACAAACGAAAATAACTTCGAAGGCCAAAATTGTTATTTCTTAGTGAAACAGTGTGGAAGTTCATGGGGTCCAAAATGGAATGGATTTGAAAGAGTTCAAAATCAAAATGAAATTTAAACAAATATTTTAACCATGCTACTAATGCTAATTGGGTAAGTTTTGCATCCTCTCCCCTTGCCTTTTGTTATTGAAAGGAAGAAACAAAAGCGTCATCAAGATAATGGTAAAAATTCTCATCCACCCGTATCAAAGTAAATAGACATACATATATATGAGTATTCATTATTATGAACAAAATGCACCAAGTGCACTCGATTTAGTTAAGAAATTCATATTTTCAGGGGAAAGATTTTGAAGTTCTTCTACAAAAGCCTTGGTCCTTCAGAATGCAAGTCATGCTTTATGCTTTGGACACGAAAAACTCCAAGTTGTTCTGCCAAAAGTTCCAAAAGTAAATAAGTTCTATAAGAAATATTTCTTCTGGTAACTATGCAAATTTAATCAGATTCCAAGATGAATATACCAAAAAATATATAAGCAACACAATTCACAGAGAAACTCATCTACGTTCTTTAGATAACTATATCAGTTATGGAAATACAAAAACTAAATGCAAATATGTTAAAGTAATTACTACTATTAATTTAAGTTTATAAAATAATTTATCTTTGCGTTGTTTTGAATTTCTTCCATTAGGAAAATTTGTTAAGAAAAATTTAATCTATAATTATATTATTGTTTTATTAACATTTTTGAACAAATAGACGTACCATTAGCATTCTATGGACATGTGAGATCCAACTCATTCATCCTCAAAATCTAAATCAACCACCAACAAAATCTATTAATTTTGTTTTTTCAAATGTCATGTCTCTAAGAGATAAGTTTATATGTTAATAAGTTTCTATAAATATTTTTAGAAGGATCTAATTGAGAATTTCTAATACATTAAATTTAAATTTTGAATTTAAAAAGATTAAAAACGAAATTGAGAACTTCTTACAAAATTAGAGGTCAAGTAATATATCGTGCATATTCTTAGGACTACACTTTACATGCATACATGTGAACTCCTCCAATATATTAATTGAATTCACAAAGTTAAAACACCTTTAATGCATCTGTTTGTTATAGAAGTCCAGTAAAGAAATAAAATAAAATAGCACGTCACAAAATAATTCATGAAGATGAAGGATTGGCTAAAGTTATGTTTTAAGGGTTGTAAAAAAAATAGAAAAAACAAAAACAAATAGTCAAAGTACATAGATATATATACTTACGTGAAAGTAGTTCAACTTGATCGGGAGTAAGCCTAGCAGCGAAGCCATAATCAGGTTTGTTTAAAGTATACACAAGAACATCCCTAGCACCGTCTTCACAGTAAGTTCAACAAATAAGATCAAAATTCGGCTTCATTAACTTCCGTATGGGGAAAAGGCCATTAACATAAAATAAATATGTATTTTTTAATATATCGAAAAGTTTAAAATATTACAAAGATAGACTAATTCATCTAAAAGCCAAACTTAAACCTAACGTATATCACATTAAAAATGAGAGTTAAATTTATGTTATATTTGGAAAAATTTAAAAAGTTATGTCATTTTTTTTAAATACATATTATGTTTATGCTATCAAGTGATCAAATTTCTCTAAAACGGATATGTAATTTTAAATATAGTATAAAGTTTATAATTTTTATTGTATTAAAAAACGAGTTAAAAAAATTTATAAAAAATAGTATACTTCAAATCAAACTTAAATTTAGATGTTCAACAATCTATATAAAAAATGTAAATTTTATGCTACATTTCAAAAAATAAATAACTGACATACATTTTTAAAAAAATACATTTTGTGCAATTGAGTGATATTTTTTGACAAATTACAAAAAACAGAAACCAACTTGCCAAAGACGGCAGCTAGGGTTCGGAGCCTTCAGTTCCTCATCACGTGGAGGGCTCTTCATGTAAACGATATCCATTGCTTTGAAACTGAAATTCGAGTCGCTGGGAATGGAGTCCAATTCCCTTGACATTGCTGCACACCTCACCAGCAAATTCACATAAACTGTGAATAACAAAATAAGAAATTGGGGAAATGAGGAGAAATTGATCTTCGTCTTCGCCATTCTTCAAACTATAATTATACAGCAACACAAGCTCACAGTTTTTTTTATAGACTTAAGATGTTTTTAGACAATCTTTACAGAAATGCTTTTGGAATTCAGGAGAAGAAGATGAAAAATGGGTGGACATTTTCTCCTTCCATTACTCTGGTACAATAGCTTGGATTTTCTAGATTTTTCTTTTTCTTTTTCTAAACTAAAAAATTTGGTTTGATATGGAATTCTTCTGTGGTGTTTGTTGGTTATCTAAAAATAGAAATGTGGAAACAATCTGACTGGAAAACAAAGTTGTATTTTATTTCCTTACTATTTTTTAATACGTGTGTAGTTATATATTAAGAAAAACATCTAAATGTTGGTTTTCCAAATTTTCAACCTTTGAGTCACTTAGATCCAAATACAATCTATAAATTATTTAAATAAATAATCCCACCTAATGTCAATTTGAGCGAGAAATCGCTAAAAGTAACTTAAAAAGTGTTCGGTTTTAGAAAATAGACTCAAAAGTTGAGATTAAGTTTTCTTAATCTATTGCATACGTACATTTTATTTCACATTAAATGTAGAATAACTTTACTCTCGACAACTTTTTTACTTACTTTCAACCAACAAATTTTCGAAAGGAATTCATTTTTCACAATTTTTTTGTATCGTCTAAATTCACCTCTAATATCTTTGTTTTAAAAAAATTATATTCAACAAATATTACACACGATAGCATTCGAAAAATACTATCGTAGACTATCCATACCATTTTCGAAACGTCGTGGTAGGAGAAGTTATTGAAAGTCCTTGACTTTTCGTTGCATATTTTCAATGTTATGAAGAATGCTATATAAAGTCCATCTTCAATTACATAATTTTTATGTTATGAAAATAGCTACTAAAAAATGCTATAAAAGCCCTCTAATTTTGTTGAAATCATGCTACTTTAGACATTCCATAGAATTTTTAATAACATACAACAAATAAAGTGTTAGGAAAAAGAAATGTTTCACAAATAACTAGGCCCAATTGAATGACCTAAGGTTTATTTTTTACTACCATGAACAAACTACACATAGATCACATACCATAACAATAATAAATTGAAATTAAAGAGTTTCATCCATAGAGAAACTTGACATTGATGGTTTACATTGGTTCACCCTAATAATGAAAGGGCTACGTCAAGTTCATGCAACTATAAGTTCTAATCAATCAGCTGAAGATTACAATAGGAAATTACTCAATTAAACCTCTCCATATAATCTCGCTCATTGTGTTCTTGGTTAGCTAAACAAATACAAAGAACACTTATTTTCTGGTTTCTTCTTGCTCAGAAGTCCTCACAAAAAATGCTAATGAATATTACATATATATATAGGAATTCAAAATGGCTAGGGCGAACTGCGGCAGAAATCCAGCGTCTCAACAATACGAAGTCTGCGCGGTTCATCAGCATCAGCGTCGAGACGCTATAACCAATGTTGAGATGCTGTCATCTTGGAAAAAAGGCTCTGTAGTACTGACAGTTTCTCAACGTTGTCTTCTGGACGACATAATTTCTAGCTTCAAAAAATTTCTCCAAACATCTATCTTCTTCAGTCCTTGTATGATAAAGTTTCATTGATGAATTGGGCTCCACAATCCAACAAAAAATCATCGATAAGCACACTCCCCGGCAACGACGCCAAAAACTTGATCACAACTCACTATGTTATCACAAGGGCACGAGTCAAATTGCAATATAAACTAAAGAGTGAAGAAAATGGAGGATGATAATAGGAATGCAATCAGAGGAAAATCAGGGAACAAGGCAGTTCTAAGGTGTTGACAATGTAAATGAAGCAATTAACTATTTAATTCAAGCCTGAGAGATGCATTTAATTACCAATTTCCTAATGTTATAAACTCGAGCTTCCACCTCACAAGGTCCACCGACCCTCACTAAGAACTCCTTATACGATCTCTCACAATAAGAACTCCTTATACGATCTCACAATAAGATCTCCTTCCACCTCACAAGGTCCACCGACCCTCACTAAGAACTCTTATACGATCTCTCACAATAAGAAATTAAAAGCGACGTAAAAGTAACCTATTACGAACCTAACACGTCACCCTCTCACTTTTGCATATAGAGAAACATGCGTCTAAATCCTAATGTCTCAATTTACTACCCTATCTTGCGAACAAAGTAGTAAAAACAACATTTAATACAATCATTGTACACGCAATTGCATACTAAGGTGTTGGAAGAAGAAAAACAGCAAAAATGCATTCAAGAATCGAAAGAACTAATTAATTGTCAATAAGACAAACCGACACCCTAAAACTAAAGGGTTTAGGTATAATACACCATAAATTTAGTTCTAAACAACCCAATACAACAGTTTATATAATAAAAAGAAGAGAAAAGAAAACTCTCAGGCAGATTCTTCCCCATTTCTGGATTCGAACCGACTCCCGTGCTGGTGGTTTTTGCACTCGAACACTAAAAATGCTTCGCAATCAGCCCGAGCATGAATGCCCAATGTAATCTAGCTTTGCACCTCAAACATCACACTGAAAACAACCCCTAAAATTGAAGTCCTAGAATGAAATCGCAAAAAACTACTTCAATATACCAAGGCAGCAGTGTCATTTTCTCTAGCGGTGGCATCTCGGCGCTGCACTAAGTCATACTTAAAGAGCGGCAGGCGTACAACTGGTAATGTCGAGATGCCAAGGTTTAGTGTCTAGACGCTACCACCAATCAACAAGCTGCACGTGGGGCATATCTCCAACCTTGTAGCATCGAGACGCCAACCCCCTGAAGGGATTGAATCCCCAGCGGAAGTGATTGAACACTAATGCATTCAATTTCAAATTTAGGAAGAAATATGCATTTGGGAAACGTAAAAATATAGAGATGAAGATTACCTTTTAAGAATTCTTTCGTCACGTAATTCCCAGAATGTTATTCAACAGCAACAGGAACACCACCACTCCTATTCACCTGTTATGCTCTAGGATCTCAAGTGCAAAAAATGTGGTCTCCTGAATTTTGGTAGGGAACTTTTGGGAGAGATGAAAAGCACGATGAATCAGTGAATACAACAACGTGTTTTTTTTCTCTGTTCATCTGTGTCTATATGTAAGGTAGAGAGAGGGAAGGAAGTAGGTAGATGAATGAATCAAATTTCCAGCGGAAGCAATTGAACGCTTAATGCATTCAAGAATGAATTTGGGAGGAAGGATGCATTTGAGAAACAAAATACAGAGAACGAGAAATTTTACCTTTGAAGAACTCTTCTTCAATCTACGTACATATTCACGTAACATGAACACCACCACACGGATCACTTGTTATTCTCCAAAGAAGAAACAATCTAGATTGTGGGATCTCTTTGGGTGAGGGAAGAATTAACGTGGAAAGTTCTGTAACCCTTTCTGTGTTCACAGCAGAGACTTAAATAGGAGAAAGAGGTGAGAGAGTTGGAGTTCCACGATAACACCATTAACTCCCCACTAAAAGGGAGTTAATTTTAATATAATTAAAAAAATATTTTTAATAATTAATAAATAATATAATTAACTAATTATCTAATAATTAATTAACTATATATTATGCACATTAATCACATTAAATGCATATCTCTCTCTTTAACATATGGTTTTAATATGAATCGTATTCATCTTTAACCTATAGTTTATATGAATCCCATTCATATAAATTAGATTTGAATCTTATTCAAATAATTAAATACTCAACTATATACTATAATGTATTAATATACATTACAACTTATAAATTCCCTCAAATAATTTGAATAATTCAAATTATTCTCAAAGTACTGTTCCTTGCATAATCCTTAGCCAGCCAGCAAGTGAACCTTATGGACCTAGAGATTAGAAGCTCTAACGACACGGGATTAATTAATTAAACTCCTTAATTATTTTTTTGATTGTCATTAACTGCCGATCTCTCCACTAAAGTCCGACAGGTACACCCTTCGCACTGTATATATATTTATGGGTCCATGGATTTAATCAATCTACAGTAAGTCGACCCTTCACTATTGCTAGTATCATAGCTAGTCAAATTACTGTTTTACCTCTGTGCTACCTCTAACTCCATAATTACCACTAATACCACTAATGAACAATATAGTCACAATCAAATTATGAACTAGACACCTCTCTGGCCAGTGAGAGGGTGAGACGCCTCATCGTTTAAGTCTCGATATTAGCAATTAAGGGAGCAATTATATATAAGTGAATTTCAATCTTGTACAGTTGAGTTCCCAGCTCCCTATTCAAACAAATCTCCAAAAAGGTAGGCATATTGAGTCGGTGTATCCTGCCACTCTCACCCATACAAATCAAAAGATCGCATTCACACAGGAGTTCACAATTGACTCAGGATTTAGGTTGAGTCATCTATGGTCATCCTAGTGAACTGTAAGTCTCTTTTAGCAACGGTGTTATACTAAGAGACGAATCACTTCGCTGTTCGGTGTTATGCATGTCTCACATATATAGGATACCCCGACTCACATGTCTCTACATGAACATTTAGGCTCGAAACGTTTGTGACACTTTACAACAGTTGTAACAATCACAAAGTGGGTCGTATTCGTAGTGTCGCCAGGATGAGGCACTCAACCTTATCCATATACTACAGACCGTTTAGGTTATTTCTTAAACATGATCCCCCTGTATGTCTTCACATCCATGTCTTAAGTGTCTCATAGAATAACCTTGGATCTTACTCTATTGGATTGAGTTTCTGCACACTAAATGTCGAATGAAATAACTCTTATTTTATTAAATAAATAATTTGTATAAAATTACAAGTCCACGAAGGTTTAGGGCATCAACTCCAATAGTTGAGTCAAAATCTCCCCACTTCCATCGTGATAACTCCCAATGGGAGTTATCCTTTAATTTAATTTAACAAAATTAAATAAATAATATATATTAAATCTTATTTAATATATATACAAATAATTAATTAACATTTAATTAATTGAATCATATTCTAATAATTTCTCTCACATAACCTATAGTTTTAATATGAATCTCATTCATATCATAAATTTATTATATAAATCTCATTTATATAATAAATATTTGAATCTTATTCAAATATTATTCTCCCAAATAATATAAAGTTTAATTATGATCAACCTAGTGAAGTCTAAGTCTCTTTCAGCAACGTTGTTATACTAAGAGACGAATCACTTCGCAGTCCAGTCTTATACATGTCTCACATATATAGGATACCCCCACTCACTTGTCTCCACATGAACATTTAGGATTGAAACGTTTGTGACACTTTACAGCACTTGTAACAATCACAAAGTAGGGCGTATCTGTGAAGGTTCAAGGCATCAACCCCAACACCCCCCTTCACGCGTGCGGCAGCATCATTTTATCTCCAATATGGGCATCTCAACATCCTCACCCGATGTATAGACGTTGTGCTCCTGAGTTTTGGCTCTTTTTAAAGGTTGTCTTTCGTTCCTTAACCGAATTTACTCTACTTATCCTCGTTTTTCAACCTGAACAACATCAAAGTCATATTTTTGCCTCTAAATGCTTGGTTTCTATGAATTCAAAAAATAACGCATCAAAGTACACTTGAAAGCCCACAAAACTACTAAATTTAAAGCCCTAGACTAGTAGTTTTTGAGTGCTATCAACTACACCAAAGTTAGAGTTTTCTAGATTTGAAACAGTTCAAAATCAAGATGAGATTTAAGCAAATATATTTGAAAGGTGTATCAACATACATGTGCAGCGGATTTGGATTCAAAACACTCTAACAAGTTCAATTGATTAAGGAAAATAATAATATTTAAAGAGGAAAAACAGAGGAAGAGTACACTTACATTTGTAGCTCAATTCCTCCTCTATCTCCAAAGGTTTTGTGCTTGAATCAACTCCCAGACCACCACTAGAGTCTTCCCAACTATTCTCCGGCCTTAGAACGGGATGGTGGGATCCCTTGATTGGTGAATTAGGGGGTAGAAGAAGAGATGCTTGGCTTAGAGTTCAACACATGAACAACCAAGTTTGGGAGCAAAATTCAATCTCTTCATCATCTTCTTTTTTCACGAAAATGAAGCCAATTTAAAGGCAACATCATGCACAACTACTTCAACTATGATTGACACTCAATCATGGTAATGTAGCCTTGAAATCATGGTGTCAAGATGAAAGTAAAGAATGGTGGAAAGTCACCAAAAACCATAAATCCAACTTTTCCACTTTCTTTTCCTTTTTTTTCTTTTATTTTTTATTTGATTTTTAATTTCCAAAATAAAAATCAAATTTAATTAATTAAATTAAAAATATTTTTTAATTTAATTAACAATTATTTTAATATATAATATTAAAATAATATTATTTTGCCACCGAGCCAACTTTTCGGAAAAACTATTTTTTCGAATATGAATCCCTATTCATATGTACAATATTTAAATCTCATTTAAATGTTATTTCCGGCTCCTTTGGATCGTTTAATTCGTAAACAAACGTCGATAGATTAAATATATCACATATACTTAATATTCTCCCGAAACCGAATTCGAACGCTTCGAATTAATTAACCACACTGTTCCAAGGTGTTATCCGATGGGAGGTAGCCGAAAGACCTAATGGACTTATAGATCATGAGCTCCAACGATATGAGATTAACTAGCCAAACTCTTTGACCTAGTTAATCAACATTCGTTAACTAACGGGTCACTCACTAATGCTCGTAGCTGCACTCTCCTCACTATAGATATATTGTGTCCATTTGATATAACCATGATCAGTAAGTCAATCCTTCACAGGTCATTCCTATCCTCAGCTGGGTCAAACACCATCATACCATTGAGTTACCTCTTGTTCCTTAAGTACCACTGATCCCTCTAATGAACAACTTGTTTTCAGGTCTAACCACCAAACTGAATTCCCTCTCGGGCTAGTGAGAGGGTGGGGCCCCTTGTTCAAGACCTGGAATCAGCCCTAAAGGGAACAACCTCTCTACTACCCCTAAAGTAGGGTAGGAGTGAATTTCTTCTTGTAGGACTACGTCCCCAGCTATCTACCCGATCTTACCCATGAAATGAGAGGCATATTGAGCAGAGCTGCTGTTGAGCCTCTCTCACCCATGCAGATCAAAGGATAATCCCGAATAAACAGGAGTTCATAGTTAGCTAAGGATTAAGATCAAGTTACCTAGATCATCAAGTTGAAACGAGTCAGTGTTTTCAATGATTGGCGTTAGACTGAAACAATGACTATTTCGTGGTCCAGTCTTATACAAACTCATTGCATAGAATGCCCCCACTTGCATGTCTCCACATGAACGATTTAAGATCACATCATTTGTATCATATACAAAGCGAGCCGCGTTCCATAGTGTTCCCAGGAGAAGGTACCCAACCTAATCCGTATACTATGAACCGTTTTTTGGCTATTTACTTAAACTTGATCCACTTTTATGTCTCCTCATAAAGTCTAAGTATTCATGTTCTAGCCATGGGTTCTTAGTTTATTAGACTTATAGAGTTATAAATGATTCAATAACAACTTTATTGAATAACTTCAATAATAAGTTTATTGAAAATAGAATATGTTTATAGCATTTGAGTTTTAGGACATACACACCCAACAAACTCCCACTTGGATTGAAACTCCAGTGGCGTACAATGTTGTTGAGCATAAAAGGAGAAAGCAATAAATATAATAAACTAGGGCATCCCATACCCCAAATTTCTCCTAGTTGCCCTAGTTATAAGACTCCGAGTCCCAAACTCTTGATATGACCCTCGAACACTTTAGCCGAAAGGGTCTTCATGAATGATCAGCAATGTTATCTTCCGACGCTATCTGTCGTACAGTAACATCACCTTGCTGTACAATCTCCCAAATGAGATGATATTTGCGTTCGATGTGCTTCCCACGTTTATGGCTACGAAGTTCTTTAGAATTGGCTATGGACCACTATTATCTTAGTGTAGAGTGACTAGCAGGTGCATATTTGGAACAACTTCCAAATCAGTCAAGAACTTCCTGAGCCATACTACTTCTTTTACTGCTTCACAAGCAGCAACATACTCCGCTTACATCGTAGAGTCAGCAATACAGCTTTGTTTGATACTCCGCCATACTATGGCTCCTCCATTCAAAGTGAACACGGATCCCGAAGTAGATTTTCTAGAATCTATATCGGTCTGAAAATTCGAGTCAGTGTATCCCGTAAAAATCAAATCCTTACTTCCATACACAAGCGCATAGTCCCTCGTTCTCCTAAGATACTTGAGGATATTCTTAACCGCAGTCCAATGATCATATCCAAGGTTGGACTGATATCTATTGACAATCCCTACTGCATAGCATATGTTAGGTCGTGTACACAGCATGGCATACATGAAACTCCCAACGGCTGATGCATAGGGAAACCGTCTCATGTCCTCAACTTCTTGAGGTGTCTTAGGACACTGTTCATTAGACAGATGGACCCCATGCTGAAAGGGTAACAACCCCCGCTTGGAATCCTGCATCTTATATCTTGACAACATCTTGTCAACATAGGATACCTGACACATGGCTAATGTTTTGTTCTTACGATTCTGAACAATTTGGATTCAGTCAGATATCCTTTTTCATTCCCAATGAGAAGGATATCGTCTGCATACAACACCAAGAAAGCTACTGCAGAATTGATTATCCTCTTGTAGAC
>JAOANK020596467.1:0-11972 GCA_026257165.2 Telfairia occidentalis
AATAGAGTTAATCAATTTACTGATAGAAATTGTTTACTTTTCAGCAATGACAAGTTTGATAATCCAACTACTCGCTTATGAAAAACTAAACGGGAAAAATTATACAACATGGAAATCTAATCTGAATACGATACGAGTGATAGACATTCTCCATTTCGTTTTAACTGAGGAGTGTCCTTAGAATCCCAGCTCGACAGTCAATCGAAGTGTTCGGGAGGCTTATGATAGGTGGATGAAAGCCCGAGTCTATATCTTGGCTAGTATATCGGATATATTAACCAATAAGCACGAGAAAATGATCACCGCCAAGGAGATCATGGACTCATTGCAGGTGATGTTTAGGCAACCATCCACATTGGCCATGCATGATGCTTTAAAATACGTTTATAACTGTCGCATGAAAGATGGAACCTCTGTTAAGGAACACGTTCTTAACATGATGGTCCACTTCGACCAGGCAGAAGTAAATGTGGCTGTCATTAACCAGAAGAGTCAGGTCAATTTCATCATGGAATCTCTTCCGAATAGTTTTCTACAGTTTCGAACTAATGCCATGATGAATAAAATAGAGTATAATCTGACCACATTTCTCAATGAGCTTCAGATCTACCAATCTCTTCTGAAAAATAAAGGGACAGAAGTTGAAGCAAATGTCGCTGCTTTTTCCAAAAGATTTAAAAGAGAAGCGTCCTTTAAAGGTAAATATGTCCCTTCTTTTCCCAAGAATAAGAGTATTCAAAAGAGTAAGAAAGGAAAAGGGATTGTTGTATCTCCTGCTATAGATAAAGGCAAGGGAAAGATTGTAGATAAGGCAAATTGTTTCTACTGCAATCAAGATGGGCATTGGAAGCGAAATTGCCCAAAGTACCTACGGAGAAAAAAGCTGAAAAAGAAAACAAAGGTAAATGTGATTTACTGGTTGTTGAAACGTGTTTAGTGGAAAACGATTTCTCCACTTGGATACTGGATTCAGGAGCCACTAACCACGTTTGTTCTTATTTTCAAGAAAGTAGTTCCTGGAAATAACTTCAGAAAGGCGAGATAACTCTCCAGGTTGGATCAGGGGAGCTCATCTCAGCTCAGGTAGTGGAAGATATCAAGTTATTTTTCAGAGATAGATTCATTTTACTAAAAAATGTACTATATGTTCCTAAGTGTCATAGGAATCTGATATTTATCTCTAGTTTGCTAGAACATGTATATAAAGTATCTTTTTCTGTGCATGAGGCGTTCATTTCAAAAAGAGGTATTTGCATTTGTTCAGCAAAATTAGAAAACAACTTATACAAGTTAAAACCTACAAAAGTAAATGTTGTATTTAATACTGAAATGTTCAAAACAGTAGAAACCCAAAATAAAAGGTAAAAAGTTTCTCAAAATACCTATCTTATGCACTTAAGACTCGGTCACATTAATCTTAATAGGATTGGAAGATTGGTTAAGTGTGGACTCCTAAGTCAGTTAGAAGAAAACTCCTTACCTTCATGTGAAGCTTGTCTTGAGGGAAAAATGACTAAATGATCTTTTACTATAAAAGGTCTATGAGCCAAAGAACTGTTAAAGCTTATACATTCAGATCTTTGTGGTCCGATGAATGTTAAAGTGCGCGGAGGTATGAATATTTCATTAGTTTCATCGACGATTATACAAGATATGGTTATATTTACCTAATGCATTATAAGACTGAAACTCTTGAAAAGTTCAAGGAGTATAAGGCTGAGGTTGAGAACCATTTAGGTAAAACCTTAAAATACTTCGATCAGATCGAGGTGGAGTATATAGACTTGAGGTTTCAAGACTATATGATAGAACATGGAATTAAGTCCCAACTCTCTGCACCTGGTATGCCTCACCAAAATGGTGTATCAAAACCCTGTTAGACATGTTTGGTCGATGATGAGCTATGCTCAATTGCCAAGTTCATTTTGGGGTTATGCAGTAGAGACTGTAGCCTATATTTTGAACGACGTTCCCTCAAAAAGTGTTTTCAAAACACCCTATGAGTTATAGAGAGGACGTAAAGGTAGTTTATGTCACTTCAGGATTTAGGGTTGCCCGACAGATGTGTTGGTGCAAAACCCGAAGAAGTTGGAACACCGTTCAAAATTATGTTTGTTCGTAGGTTATCCTAAAGAAACGGAAGGTGGCCTATTTTATGATCCTCAAGAAAACAAAGTGTTTGTCTCAAAAAAAATGCTACGTTCTTGGAGGAAGATCACATGAGAGATCATAAACCTCGCAGCAGGCTAGTATTAGGTGAGATTTCTGAAGAAACTACAAAAAAATCAACAAGAGTTGTTGATAGAGTTGGTCCATCAACAAGAGTTGCTGATAAGACTGATATTCTTGATGAGTCTCATTCCTCTCAAGAGTTGAGAGAGCCTCGACGTAGTGGGAGGGTTATTCGTCAGCCCGACGGTTACATGGGTTTAAGTGAAACTCAACTCTTCATACCTGATGATGAGGTAGAGGATCCATTGTCCTACAAACAGGCAATGAATGATGTAGACAAACATCAATGGATTAAAGCCATGGACCTCGAAATGGAATCAATGTACTTCAATTAAGTCTGGGAACTTGTAGATCAACTAAGTGAGGTAAGACCTATTGGTTGCAAATGGATCTACAAGAGGAAACAAGATCATGTTGGTAAGGTCCATACCTTTAAGGCTCGACTTGTGGCAAAGGGGTACACCCAGGTCGAGGGGGTGGACTATGAAGAAACCTTCTCACCCATTGCCATGATAAAGTCGATTAGAATACTCTTGTCCATAGCCACATATTATGACTATGGAATATGACAAATGGATATCAAGACAGCTTTTCTAAATGGCTATCTTGAGGAGAGTATCAATATGACTCAACTAGAGGGGTTTATGAATAGGGTCAAGAGCAAAAGGTTTGCAAGCTTAAGAGATCCATTTATGGGTTGAAAAAAGCATCTCGGTCCTAGAATATGAGATTTGATGCTGCGATCAAATCTTATGACTTTGAACAAAATGTTGATGAACCTTGTGTTTACAAAAGGATTATCAAGTTTCCTGTAGCTTTCTTGGTGTTGTATGTAGACGATATCCTTCTCATTGGGATTGAGAAAGGATTTCTTATTGACATAAAGCAGTGGCTATCAACCAAATTCCAAATGAAAGATTTGTGAGAGACTCAATTTGTTCTTGGAATCCAAATTTTTTGGAATCGTAAGAACAAAACGTTAGTCATGTCTCAAGCATCATATATTGACAAGATGTTATCTAAATATAAGATGTAGAATTCCAAGCGGGGGTTGTTACCCTTTAGGCATGGGGTTCATCTGTCTAAGGAACGGTGTCCTAAGACACCTCAAGAAGTTGAGGACATGAGACGGGTTCCCTATGCATCAACCATCGGTAGTTTGATGTATGCCATGCTGTGTACACGATCCAACATTTGCTATGCGGTAGGGATTGTCAGTAGATACCAGTCCAACCGTGGATATGATCACTGGATTGCCGTTAAGAATATCCTCAAGTATCTTAAGAGAACGAGGAACTATGCGTGTGTGTATGGAAGTAAAAATTTTATTCTTACGGGATACACTGACGCAAATTCTTAGACCAATATTGATTCTAGGAAATCTACTTTGGGATCCGTGTTCACTCTGAATGGAGGGGCCATAGTATGGCGGAGTATTAAGCAAAGTTGTATTTCTGACTTCACCATGGAAGCCGAGTATGTTGCTGCTTGTGAAGCTGCAAAGGAAGCGATATGGCTTCGAAAGTTCTTGATTGATTTGGAAGTGGTTCCAAATATGCACCTGCCAGTCACTCTACATTGCCATAACAGTGGTGCCGTGGCCAATTCTAAAGAACCTAGCAGCCATAAACGTGGAAAGCATATCAAATGCGAGTACCATCTCATTTGGGAGATTGTACAACGAGGCGACGTTACTGTACGACAGATAGCGTCAGAGGATAACATTGTTGATCCATTTACAAAGACCCTCTCGGCTAAAGTGTTTGAGGGTATTCTGAAGAGTCTAGAACTTCGAGTTTTATAACTAGGGCAAGTGAGAGAAAATCTGGGGTATGAGATGCGTTAGTTTATTGTATTTATTGTTTTCTCTCTCCTTAACTCAACAACATTGTACGCCACTGGAGTTTTAGTCCAAGTGAGAATTTGTTGGGTTTTTATGTCCTAAAACTCATTGGCTTGTAAACATATTCTATCATCAATAAAGTAGTTATTGAAGTTATTCAATAAAGTTGTAATTGAATTAAGTATAACTCTATAAATTCAATAAACTAAGAACCCATGACTATAGTATGAATACTTGAACTTTATGTGGAGACATAAAAGTGGATCATGTTTAAGTAAATAGCCAAAACGGTCTATAGTACACGGACTAGGCTGGGTATCTTCTCTTGGGGACACTATGGAACGTGACCCGCTTTGTATATGATACAAACAATGTGATCATGAATCGTTCATGTGGAGACATGTGAGTGGGGGCGTTCTATGCCATGAGTTTGCATACGACTGAACTGCAAAATAGTCACTGTTTCTTTATAACACCATTCACTGAAAATACTGACTAATTTCAAATTGATGACCTAGGGAACTCGATCTTAATCCTGACCTAACTATGAACTCTTTTTTATTCAAGATTATCCTTTGATCTGCATGGGTGAGAGAGGCCCAACAATGTCTGCTCAATATTCCACTCATTTCAGGGGTAAAACCGGGTAGATAGTTGGGGACATAGTCCTGCAAGATGGAATTCACTCCTACCTGGCTTAAGGGGTAGTAGAGAGGTTGTTTCCGTAAGTGCTGATCCAGGTCTTGAACAAGGGGCTCCACCCTCTCATTGGCTCGAGAGGGAGTTCGGTTTGGTGGTTAGACCACAAACTAGTTGTTCATTAGAGGGTTAATGGTACTTAAGGAACAAGAGGTAACTCAGGGGTAAAACGACAATTGAGCTAGCTGAGATTACGAACAACCTGTGAATAGTCGACTTACTGATCATGGTTATATCAAATGGACAAAAATATATCATAGCGAGGAGAGTGCAGCTACGGGCTTTAGTGGAGTGACCTGTTGTTAACGAATGGTGGTTAGCTAGGCCAAAGAGTTTGATCGGTTAATCTCAGATCATTGGAGCTCATGATCTATAGGTCCATTAGGTCCCTCGGCTAGCTCATATCAGATAAAACCTTGAAACAGTGTGGTGAATGAATTTGAAGTGTTCAAATTCGGTTTAGGGAGATGTGTCAAATATATACGATATATTTAACCTATTGACGTTTGATTGTGAATTAAACGATCATCGAGAGTTGAAAATAACATTTAAATGAGATTTAAATGTTGTATATATGAATAGTGATTCATATTCAGAAAAATAATTTTTTTGAAAATCGAGATCGGTGGTAAAATAATATTATTTTAATATTTTATATTAAAATAATTAAAAATTAAATTAGAAAATATTTTTAATTTAGTTTATTATTTTTTTATTTTAATTTATGAAATTAAAAAATCAAAAAGAGAAAAAGAGAAATGGAAAAAAAAGGGCAAATGGAAAATGGTGATATTCCATTTTCTTTCACTTGTTTTCTCCAAATTTTGCCACCTTCCCCACCCTTGATTCATCACGTCTTGAAGTGTCAATAAGGGATGGTGATCCATTTCGTTGTAGATCAAGGGAGAATTTAAGCTACAAAGGTGAGTATCATTCTTCTCTATTTTTTTCCCTTTAAAGCATGATTTTGTCCTTTTAATTAAGCTTATTTGAGTGAATATGAGCCTATTCCACTGCATATGTATGTTGATACATCCTTCAAGGGACGCGGTCGAGTCTTGCTGACTGGAGAATTTAAAGATCCAGGATGAATGGGTTGATGCATTATCTCGACTGGCAGAAGTGGAGGCCGAGAACGAGCGACTAAGGCAAGGCGTTTTGGCCTTAGATGATTGCCTTAAATCCCATATTAAATAATGTATTTTGTATTTTTCAATTACAAAAAAGGGCTAACATAATATTCATAAAATATAGTTTGCGAGTTTTTTTGCAGTTCGATTTACTGAATGTACGTCTCAAATACATAGTAAGTATATCCAATTGATTAGCCCAATCGTGATACTATTTTCATCTGAACTAAACTAATTATATCCAATCGATTAGCCCGATCGTGATACTATTCTCGGGTAACTAAACTAATTATCTATGATCAGTGTGCCGATCGTGCTACTAGTTTTGTGTTAACAAAATTAAATTTAGTTGTAAGGGTGCGTTTGAGAGTGATTTTAGAATGCCTAGAATTACATTTGTCGCTACAAAATTTAAGGCAGTCACCTAAATTTGGGCATGACGAAAGTGACTGTGGACCTTTCAAAATCACTCCCAAACACACCCTAACAAGATTTGAAAAATAAGAACTAAAACTAATGTTAGTTAGTACATTAGTAATAACAAATTAATAGTAGTATTCATTCAACTAAAGTTGTACAACATACTGCATGCTAAAAAATATATATATTATTCTCTGCTTGACAGATGTTAGAAGTAATCTCGTTATATCATGTTCAAAAAATTTAGCACAAAAAATGCAGCAATCAAGGCTAGAATACTGGCAGGTGATATTTGATTGTTGTTTTACTTCCCACAGAGTAGTAGAGAGTGTAGGTCGACTTTTTCTTATACCACAATGGTCTAGCAATCTTGGTATGGCAACCCACATATTTTGTAGGGTGTCCTTAATTACGTCAAAGTTGATGTATTTGAGCATTGAATAGGTGGTAATAATTTGACCAACATGTAGGTCAATGCATAAGAGCATCGAAGGCTCATTCATGTTCAAAGCTCCGTACACAACATCAACATCTGACCATGCTTGCTGGTAGTACTCGTGATGCTCGATAAGATGATCCCAATAGGCCTCATCATGCATCCAATTTGTTGAATCGTTTACATCAGGTGGAATGCAAGGTCCGTGCAGGAGACGTAAGAAATTCTGTACAACATAACTACACAATGACACAAACGTCGTTATATTAATAAAAAAATAAACGATCATTCTTGTATAATTATATGTCTATACTCACAATGAAACTATTATCGATAACTATGACCTTCTTCTTACAAAGTTTTGGACATGACAGGAGCTTATTCAGGACCAACAACATTAGAGTTTCCATTCCCTACAGAGTAAAAGGTGAGGTATATCCTAGCAATCGACATGTATTAAATATAATGTGTACTAGAGTACTCACTTTGTCTGTTACCCATTCACTCCCCTTAGACAGAGTAACGAAAAATTTCTTCATCTTTTCAGTGTATAAGCAATGTTGTAATTCGTCATTTCTCAATGGGACTTTATCCATCGATAGAAGTTGGACTTGATCACCTTTGGGAGTTGGAAACAAGAGTCATAGGATGGCTTACTGGCGCCCTCACCCATTATTATGTCATCAGCTTTCTCTATCTGACATGAGCCTTCCTAGTTGTTTCACATTCAACATGGGTGGGTGCTTGATCTTTCTCCTCTGCAATATAGGCCCTACTCTTCTTCTTTTCCAGCATAGTGAACCTCGATGAAGAATTTCTCTTTTGAATACCCCGATGTTGGGTTTCCATAATATCTTCTGGTGACTCGACGTGTGTTTCCAATGTCGTAATGTTGACCTTTTTCATCGGGGGGTTCGGTCGCAGTAATCAATAATAACTCTACAAAAGAGAATTATTGGGAGCTTTTTAGGATAGAATTCATGTTATTCTTGAATAGATTTCTCTTGAATTTATGAAGTAATTGCTTGAATTGTCTTTAATTGTTTATAATACTAGCGAGAGTCTTCAAAATTGATACAACATTATCTTTAAGACAACATTTGATTAGAAGTAGATACTGATTCTGGGTATTTTGTTGAGCAGAAAATTAATGGAGCAATAATTTAGCAAAATAATTGATCGAACATTTATCTAGCAAAAAGAACAGATAAAATCCACGCGAAGGTGATGAAAATTCAAATATGAAAACTTATTTTATCTTTTACGAAATTAATCCACTGTTAGATGCAAGCCACGTTGATTATTTGGCCTAATAAGTTTCTAAATCACAAAAGAGAGCTTATAAATAGAAAAGGAGGCCACCAGTTAAAAAAATCTGAATACTGAAGTCCAATTATTGATTTTCTACTTTCAGTTTATTTTTCACAAAAACTTTTCTAAGTTGCTACGATATTTACCTTAGTAGAGGAGAGTTGAAGAAGAATAACTTCATGGAGGTTGAAAAAGAAGAAACAGTTCAACTCATGGCACTCGTGGAGGACTTTATTATGAAATTCTCCAGGCTTTCATGCATTATGTTTTCTTTTACTATTTTTGTTATTGTTTTACTATTGTCTCTTTATTTGAGCATGAACTAAATCACCTTTGGGTGAGTACTAAGGGAGGTGTTGAAGTAAAAGTGGTTGGATTGATTTGTTTTATAAGTGTTTCTAATGTTTAATGCTTATGTCCACTTGACCAATCTACATGAATACCTTCTCAAAGTTTCGAAAAAAAAACGTGAGAAGTAGTTTACTTTTAAAATACATTAGCCTCTAGATTAGGTTAGTTGCTAGCTAAGTGAGGAGGTTAGGAATAATCACTCACCTAATGCATGAAAACAACATGTTAAATTCAGATAAGTTAGTGAAAATTAACTTAAGATACTTGGGAGATCTGGAAGGATTCTGAAAGACTATTGTTGTGTGAATTGATCCTGCAATTCTCTTGCTTCAACATTTCTATGTTAGTGAAAATAGCATGTTATCTTAATCCGAACCCATTCATTCCTATTGTCACAACTGCTCAAGCATTCTGTTTATTCTGTCATTTAATTTGATTTAGCATTAGTTGTAAAATAAACTAACAATCATTCTTTTTGTCACTTGGAATTCACGAAGAGAGCAAAGACGAATAGGTTAAAATCTACTGCTAATTTCTGTGGATATGATATAAAAATACTTATCACTTACTATGGACTGTGTGCACTTGCACATTTATTTGAATGATTTTATTTAAGTACGGACATGCGAACCCTCACTTCTGGTCCCTTTGAAAATTTGGAGACGAGATCATCGACAACCTTAACTAGCTTAATAGTATCTTCAATCAGTCTAGTACATTCATCGATTGCCTGCATAGTACACACATCTGTATGTGAAACTATGTCATCCAAAACCTCGATCGGCTTCTAAGGAATTGAATCTTGCGCGTGAGGTTCAGTTGATTCCTTAATTGTATGTGCGGTCGTTGAATCGAGCACCTCGATCAACTCATTAGATTGTGCGATCGTATCATCACGGACCGCAATTGACATCATAAAAGATGGATTGTCAGGCACCTCTATCGCCTCAACTGGTTTAGATTTGTTGGTGCCTCATTAGCTCCAACGTCTTTGGTCATACAGGCCTCTTCAACAACAACGTTGTTATCCTCTGCCACCTCTGGATTAGTCCGGTTCTAGATGGATGGATATTTTGAAGATTTGTCCTGTGAGCACACAAAACATAACAGATGACATTACTATATGTCTAAGGTAACTTGTTAAATGAAATTAAGTGGGTACCTTAGTAATGACGTGCAAGTATTTATGTATCTCCTTCAGCTCAACCTCAATCTCGACTACTCGGTTTACTAGTGGCATCAATTGTTCTCGTAAATAACGGCGGGTAACAGCTTTCTTCTTAATCTTCAATTTCGCTATGAATCGCACAGCCTCGGAGCTTCCAACCATTACATTCTCCCTCATCTCATGGACTACACTTTGTCGATGAGTTCTAACACGAACTCTCGTGGGTCAGGATTTCGTAGGAAGTGAGGGGATAGGGGTCAGGATTACATGTACATCGACTCCATATGGGCATTCGTGTATCAGACCTCATCTTTTGACATAATAATCTCTTGGTTGACAACCGTCTAAAACATAACAAAAAAAAGTTGAAAAAAAAAAATCATTCGTTATCCTATTGCATGAAATAATCAGTCAATGATTTAGTTTGGAAATGTCGTCACCTGCGACGAATTGAAAACCTCGATCTCCAGTTGTTTGTAGTTTGGCATTCAAGGGCATGACCACTGAAAGATGCACGGTATCGCAGTGTCGTTCAATTTTGTTGCAAACGTACTGTCGATATTAGATATAATTTCATATGCCCACACCTGGAACGTATGGACAAAACCAAGGATGGAATACTTTGCAGTGTCTTATTCCATTGTTTCTACATGTTGTCCAACTTCATAATAGCTATAGTACGCAGGCTTCTCAGTGTACAATGGAAGAAGTGTGAAGATCGGTCGTAACTATTGAATGCCTTGTCATCTTCTATGACTGTAAGCATATTCCAATCAATAAGTGTCTTCATATCCTTACCAGTGAGCCCTATCTCTACTAAAATGAACAACCCCATCTTAATAACAACATCATCACTCTCAAATTAAAAATCAATAAACATAGATTCAGCATCCAAACATTTCATTTGATCCATGTTGGGAAATACGAGCGACCTTAGTTTTCCTGACATTGTAGGCTTCTTTGCAGCAATTTGTGTTGTCCATAGTCCTATTATAATGCTGAACTCCTACTGGAAGAACAAAACCTTGGTGTCTCGGACATTGAAACTCATGACACCTTCTTTCTACTCTTCTATATCCCTAAGGAGAAGATGATGCACTAACTGGCCGTTGAATATTAGGTTTGTATCCAAGAGAGGACCGAATACAGTTTTCTTGAATATAGCAAGCTGTGATTTAGTCAGCTTCCGCTTCATTATTTCTGTTGCATGAGTAATATGAGACAATGAAGAAACTTAAGCATTGAAGTACTCTTCTAGGGCAATCTTAGCGATCATGTCCATATCCATAATGCGTTTCGAAAGTATAGTCTACGAATGATGAAGATGCGTATTAAATCAAGATTAAATCTACAAAGCATTCAACTATAATGAATCCTGATCACGTCAATTTTCATAACAGATTGTATAATGCAATCGCAGTGGATACTAATATATCACGTAACTCAATCGTTTTATCGAACTAAATAGCGTAATGAAGGGGTATTGAAAATAGACATGTTGTGGTGATAATAAATGTTCAGTAGTCCTTTATTTCACCAAGATAACAATCTCATACATTTCTAAGGGTTTGATTTTTTTAACTTAGAAATAAAATGAACAAAGGAGAATTAGGAATAGAACCCAAATAAACATTGCAACATTTCAAAATTTCTGCTATGCACTGTTTCCCAACATAGAAGTAGAAATTCAGATGATGTGACTACATTAGTTAAAAGTAAATAAATTGAGAAAGTTAATTTGCCTGGAGTTTTCATCAGCGAAGGGTTCAACAATTTTAGAAATTCAAGTATACGATAGATTACGGTGAATGAAAATGCTAATAGAAGGTACAAAAGAACATTGAACTCACGTTGAGAAAAAGAAGCAGATAAATGATGGAGTTTAGATCTGGTGTGTTAGAAACAGAAGGAAAAAAGTGTCTACAACCTTCAGAGAAGCGATGTTTTTTCGGGCGAGCAAAACGTTGAGTGCACCAGAAAACAAAAAATGGCTATAAAAATATTTCTTTTATTTTTATTTGAGCATATTTAGATGAAAAAGATAAAAAAAAAAATTGGAAAACAAAACATCGAAGACCAGTCAGGTTAATCAGATTATGCGATCAGGAACCTTTACGGGTTATTGATTCGACTACACGATCATCTTGTATAGTTCATAACTAATTTTGCTATGCGATCATCCTACTTCACGATACCTAATAGAAACTTTATTGTTAATATTTTTATGTTCTTTTTTGGCTTTTTTTGTTTTGTTTTTGTTTTTTTTTTTTTGTTGTTTTTAAAGCACGACCCATAATTGGTTTACATTTAATCGTTTAGTTCGTTTAGTCCGATCATGTTACAAAATTCAGTTTACATTCAATCTTTTAGTCCTATAGTGAT
>JAOANK020596688.1:0-11971 GCA_026257165.2 Telfairia occidentalis
TGGCAACCAGGAGAAAGAATCTATCCACCTTCTCAGATGGGATAAGGTAAAGCAGCCCCTCAGCCAAGGTGGGGGGAATTCCAGATATCAAAAAAAACAAATTCTGCTTTGCTTGCAAAATGGCACTGGCGGTTCTACAAAGAAAAAAACGCCTTGTGACGAAGACTAATTAAAGCAAGGCATGGCTCCACACATTTGGACCTCAAGTCTAGTTTACCGAAGACAGCATCGTCCAGAAGTCCTTTGAAATTTATCTATAGACATGGCCATCGAATCTACAACAATATACATTGTCAAGTGGGTAATGGGAGTCATACAAGATTCTAGAAGGATCGTTGGCAGGGTAATCAAACCTTATCCTTATCTTATCCCCATCTCTTTGCCTTATCCACCATCAAAGATGCCTGCATTGGTGACCTATGGAACACAGACCAGCAAACTTGGAATTTGGGTTTGAGAAGACACCTCACTGACGACGAAATAACCGAATGGGCTTGCCTATCTCAAGGCTTATCCTCTTTCCATATCACCAATCGGTCTAATCATTGGATTTGGCTCCTTGAGAAATCTGGCTCATTCTCCACTAAATCTCTGATCCTCCACCTCGCAACCATGTCTCATCCTCTTGATAGCCTCTACAAAGTCATATGGAAGGACACCTATCCAAAGCGGGTAAAATTTCTGACTGGGAAATCAGCCATGCCTGCCTCAACACAAACGATAAGCTCCAGAAAAGGTGCCCTTGGATCTGCCTCTCGCCAGGATGGTGTTGTCTTTGCTGCAAGGGCAATGAATCACACGATCATACTTTTATCCACTATCCTTTCACTGAAAAGATCTGGTTGTCTCTTTTGGGGGGATTTAATTCGTCCGTAGCACTCCCTGCCAACATGAAGGAGTAAATTTCACTTACTTTCATCCATCATCCTTTTCATCGCACCAAAAGAACTCTCTGGTTGAACCTTAACTAAGCCTTTTTGTGGGTTATATGGATTGAACGTAATGCTACGATTTTCCAAGGACAAGCCCGATCTCCTGAAGATATATTGGACAGCATTTACTTTCTTACTCTACACTGGTGTAAAGGATTTTCTCCCTTCTGTAATTATAGCTTCTCTACTCTCTTATCAAATTGGAGATGTTTTTTGTAATCATCGGTTGGGTTTCCCCTCGATTTTTTTGTAAATCTGTTCCATTCCATCAATGAAATGGTTGTTTCCATTCAAAAAAAAAAAAATTGGTGGGTCATTCATCGTGTCTATGCTCCAATTCTTCAATCAATTGCCTCTAAGCTACTACAACTTTCCTCATCTTCGTGTTGTGAGAGAAATTGGAGCACGTACTCATTTATTAACTTTGTCAGAAGGAACAAGATGTTGCCACAACGTGCCGATGGTATTTATCCATAGCAATCTACATCTTTTATCAAGAAGAACTCCAGAATATTCACAAGGAGAGTCGAAGTATGGGACATTACTGGAGATTCTTTTGATTCTTTTGAGGATGTTGGCATGCTTGAAGTAGCTAACTTATCATTGGATGAACTAGATTTAGAGGTTATGGTTTTTACTGATGATGGTGGTAGTGATAGTGGGGTTGACAAATGTGATGAAGATGACGACAAACTAGAAGTTTGAGATGAAAATTTTAGGTTTTTGTATGGAAGACCGATTTTCTTTCTAGTACTTGTTTTAATTTGTATTGTAATATTTTGTTGGATAACCATCTTTTACTATTGTTATTTATGTATCAATGAAGCATATTTTGTTTGTTACGTTCAATTTGTAAGGTTAATTTATTTAGAAGTATTACTACATCAATCTATACACATAAATTATCTAAAACATTCAAAAAAAAAGGTTACTTGTCCCCGACTTGTCAGTGTCCTATATTTTTAGAAATTGACGTGTCGCCATGTCCGTATCGTATCGTGTCGTGTCCGTGTCCATGCTTCCTAGGCCTCTACTTCATCACGGATGGCTAGGGTTCTTCTTTGGGGGCACTCATTTGAAAGGTGTCCTTATTGTCTGCACCTAAAGCATTTGCCAAGAGTAGATCTATTATAAGGATTAGTAATTCTATTAGGCTGAGTACATTCCAAACCTTTTGTAGCATGAGGAGTGATATGAAAGGTGTCATCTTTATTCGTTTGAGTGGACGGACTCCTTTGTTCAAATGTTGTTACACCTTCATTTCCTCGTCTCTTGTATGTTTGGAAGGGTTTTGCCCAACGCTCCCATTTGTAAATTCCTTGTTGGTTCTTGAAATTCTTGGGAGGTTCTTGTTCTTCTTTGAAAGCACTCATTTGAAAGGTGTCCTTGTTGTTTGCACCTAAAACATTGGCCAAGAGTAGGTTTATTATAAGGGTAATTAATTCTTTTAGGTTGAGTACCTTCCAAACCTTTTGTAGCATTAGGAAGAGTGATTTGAGAGTTGTCTTTCTTTGTTTGAATGGATGAACTCCCTTGTTCGAATGTGTTACACCTTCCATTCCTTGTCTGTTGTATGTTTGGAAGGGTTTTTCCCAATTCTCTTGTTTCTAGGTTCCTTGTTGGTTCTTGAAATTCTTAGAAGATTCTTGTTCTTCTATTTTTGTTAAAAGGTGACTGCGTCCAATAGTTGGTATAAAGGGCATAGATGCACTATTCTCTACATGTCATCATGCAATCCACAAACATATCTTGAGATTTGTTGTTGTTCACTTTCCACCAAATTGTTTCGACCCCCCCCATGGTGAAATCCTTACATATATTCAGCAATAGAAGTCGGTCCTTGAGAGCAATCTCGATATTAATTGTTTCTCCCTTCTGTAATTACAGTTTTACTGCTCTCTTATCTAATTGGAGATGTTTTTCGTAACTCCTAATGGGTTCAATTCCCCGTTTTGTAACTATCTCATTGCATCCTATTAATGTGAGACCAAATGGGAAGAATAATTCACTTCATTTTATACACTAGAAAAAAATATATATAGGCATACATGGAAGCTCTAAATTAATAATAGAAAATTACAATAAAGGACAAAAGACTAATAAACTCCTATTTACATAAATATACTATAACACTTCCCCTCAAGTTGGAGCATATATGTTAATCATGCACAACTTGTTACAAAGGTAATCTACTCGAACTCCATTTAAAACTTTTGTGAGATATCTCCTAATTGCTCTCTAGTATTCACATATCTAGTAGACATTTTAATATGTTTATTCCGCTCATGAAATACTGGGATGGATGTTATATGAAGGGCAGCTTGGTTGTCGCACCATAACTTGGTCGCAACTATAACATTGAAGTCCAATTCAATCAAGAGTTAATGCCCCCACATTATTTCACATACAGATTGTGCCATAGCTCTGTATTTTGATTCAGCACTTGATCGCGAGACTACATTTTGCTTCTTACTCTTCCATGAAAGTAAATTGCAACCAACAAAAACACAATATCCAGCCATCGATCTTCTATCTTCTCTTGATCCAGCCTAGTCAGCATCGAAAAAATACTCAATATTTATATAACCATGATCTTTACATAAGATTCCTCGTAGGTGCAACTTTCAAATAACATAGAATTTGTTGTACTGCAGCCTAATGATCCACTGTAGGTGAAGACATGTACTGACTCATGATGCTTGTCACTGCAAGATAATTCAATTTCACAACAAATCTTCTATATCTCTCAGGTCTTCAAAAAATTCTCCATCTTTTGTAAGTTACAAATTAGGCGTCATTGGAGGACTACATGGCTTCGTTCCCAATTTTTCGGTCTCAGATCGTAAATCAAGCACATATTTCCTTTGAGACATAAAGAAACTCTTCTTGTTTCTTATTACTTCAATACCCAAGAAATACTTTAATGTTCCCAAGTCTTTAGTATGAAACTAACTATGAAAAAAACCTTTCAGAGATAAAATACCAGATGCATCATTTCCAGTGATACAATATCCCAACATATGCCACAAGTAGAATAATCTCACTCTCAGACCGTCAATGGAAGACAGAGTGATCAAACTTGCTCTTCTTCATTCTAAACTGTTCAAGTGTTTGACTGAATTTTCCAAACCATGCTCGTGGACTTTGTTTCAACGCATACAAAGATTTGTGAAAACGACATACTTTATCATTCTCCTCCTGAGCAACAAACCTTTGAGGTTACTACATATAAACTTCTTTTTGAAGATCACCATGTAGAAAGGCATTTTTAATGTCAAGTTGATGCAAAGAGCAACTTTGAGAAGCAGTCATGGAGATGAATAGCCTGACAGAAGTTAATTTGGCAAGAAGGGAAAAAGTATCAAAATAATCAATCTCAAAGGTCTGAGCATAGCCTTTAGCAACAAGGCGCCCTTTTAATCGACCAACTGACCCATCAGAATTGACTTTGATCACAAACACTTATTTACATCCGATAGTTTTCGTTCCTGTAGGACGAGATACTAAATCTCAAGTACCATTATCATTTAAAGCATTCATCTCTTCTATCATTACTTTACACCAACCAGAATGAGACAAGGCTTCACGAACTGTTTTAGAGATGGAGATAGAATCAAGAGATGCAACAAAAGAACATGTACAAGATGATAAATGGTCATAAGAGACACAAGAAGAAAAGGAAAAGTGCAAGTACGTTTACCTTTACGAAGAGCAATAGGAAGGTCATCACTTGGTTCTAGATCTGATGTCGAAGTCTTCTAGGACAGGACAGTTATCTGGAGGTTGTTGTCGTCTAGAGTAGACTTGAGTAATAGGTGGACAAGTAGAGACAGGTACCAAAGGGGTGGATCGGGAGAAGATGTAGGATGGATCGAGAGAGGATGCAGGAGAAACAACTGTATAGATAAAGAGATTATCATCTTTCTCCCGACTCGTACTAGGCAATGATGGAGTGAAGGATTTGTCCTCGAAGAAAATAACACCAGGAGAAACAAGATATCTATTCAAATTAAGATAATCACATGTGTATCCTTTTTTAACACAAGAACCACCTAAGAAAATGTACTTCAAAGATTTGGGGTCTAATTTTGTCAGAACGAACATCTCGAACAAAACAAGTACAACCAAATATTTTTGGCTCAATAGGAAACAGAGGTTTTGTCAGAAATAAAACATGATAAGGAATCTCACCATGAAGAACATATGAGGACATTCGATTAATCAAGAAACAAGTAGTGGAAATTGCATCAACCCAAAAATGCTCTGAAACATGCATTTGAAAGGATAATGCTCTTGTAGTTTCAAGAAGACGCCCATTTTTTCATTCAGCAACTCTATTACATGAATTATTGTCTATTTTCATCTTCTACCACATGGGTCATAGACTCTGGTGCTACTAATCATATGACAGGTAATTCTAATTTATTTTCTACCCTTTTGTCATCTACATCACTTAATAATGTCACTTTCGCTGATGGATCAAAATCTACTGTTCTTGGATTTGGCAACAGTAAACCTCACCCCATCTCTTTCTTTGTCACATGTACTACATTTATTTCAACTTTCTTGTAACTTGATCTCCGTTGATAAACATAAACTCACTCGTGACCTTAATTGTTGTGTCTCATTCTAACCTGGCTATTGTTTGTTTCAGGATCTTGTGACGAAGAAGATTATTGGGAGAGGACATGAATCTGGAGGACTTCATTATTTTTTTTTTTTGAACAAGAAACAATTTTTCATTGAATAGATGAAAAGATACAAAGATTCAAAGATTCAAAGGTCAAAGAAAAACAAACTCCGAAAGGAGTGAAAAAAAAAAAGAAAACATTACGTAGAGAAAATAAAAGCTTTCCAATTACACGAAATATCAAAAGAAGAATAAGCCTTACAAGAAGAGGAAAGAGAACACCAAGAGGAGGCTTTAAATTTTGCAATGGCAAAACACTCCTCTTGATTCTTGTATTTGCCCTCGAAAATCCTTGAATATCTTTCCAACAATAATTCATAACAAATAGACTTCACAGCATTAACCAAAAGTAATTTATATTTATGATCATCACGTACAAAAAGTTGTTGTCTGCTCTAGAGTTGTTTCTCCTTGTGAACCCCATTGTCGTCTAGGTCATCCATCTCTCTCGGCATTAAGAAAGTTTTGTCGTCAGTTTCATAATTTGTCTTCATTAAATTGTGGCTCGTGTCCGTTTGCCGAATTTCATCGTCTTAGTTCGAGCCCTAGGGTCGATAAACAAGCAAGTGCTCCATTCGAGTTAGTTCATTCTAATATTTGGGGTCCTTGTCCAGTTGTGTCCAAAACCGGATTTCCTTATTTCATTACCTATGTTGATGATTATTCTCGCTTAAGTTGGGTCTATTTTATGAAGAATCGTTCTAAGTTGTTTTCTCACTTAGGCACGAAAGATGATGGAAATACTTTCAATGATTTCTGGTACTGTTGAAATTTAGCAAACTCATCCACAGAATTAACAAATGACTTCCTAGATGGATTGAGTCTTCGATTGAACCAAATCAGATATCACCACAAGCTTTTGTCTAGCCATATTCCAACGAAGAATGGAGAAACACAATATCTAATCAAAATTCACGAAAGCAAAACTAAATGACTACATAAGCTCTGCAAATCAAATATGAATAGAGTTCCCATCAAAAAGCCTTAATTCTTTTCCAAAACATCTTCAAATCCAAGTATATATCAACCAAACTAATCACACGAGAGGTCGAAAATGCCAAAAAAGAGTGAACCAAGGTGGCCAGAGAAAATTTCAGCCACTCACGCGCAAGCGCATGGGAGCGGCATGTGGGGCCCATACACGAGGTGTTTTCAGCCAATTTCTGGAGTTCTTCAAATCAGTGGGTGGGCTTTCTTTTTGGGTGGGTAGTGACGAAAAACAAACCCTCCAAGGTAGCATTCTAAATTTCAAACCCTAACGATGCATAAAAATTCGCAGAACCCTAATTGCCCTAGGAAAAGACCTAGAAACTCTGATACCATGTTAATGTAAGACCAAATGGGAAAAAATAATTCACTTTATTTTATACACTAGAGAAAGATATATCTAGGCATACATGGAAGCACTAAACTAATAATAGTAAATTACAATAAATGACAAAAGACTAATAAATTCCTATTTACATAAATACACTATAACACATCCTATCAATGAAAGGGTGTTTCTATTCAAAAAAAAAAAAAAAAAAAAGTATAGTAAAAAAAATTTTGACATTCTTGATCCAATCAAGGAAGTTCTCTACATTCATTTGCCAATTAACACTAGCAAAGTCAACTTTCATTTTGAAATCTATGGTTTCACCTAGAGGTTGCTGCCTTCTTTCTTGTCCTTCTTAATGTTGAGGTAATCACTCATAAAAGTTTTCATCTTCATCAAAGGTGTTAGAATGCCGATAAAACTCACCCACGAGTTTATTTAGCTAAAGAAAATTTGTCCGGAGTGTTGGAATTTCTAATATTTATAAATGTGTAAATATTAAATGTTTAGTTTAAATTGTCTTTATTCTTTTCCTTTTCTGTAATAGGAAGCTTATTTCAGAAACTACTTCCGATGATTAGAAAAAACTCCAATAGAATATATTGTTTTCGGCCATCACAGCTCCAATGCAACATCTCATCTATTTCCAATTAATTACGAATCTTTTTTCAGAAAAGATACCATTTCATTGATGTGTGAAATGAATACAAAAGGTTAGAAGCCAAATACTTACAAAAGACTTTTCCAGCTAACAATGAGAGAAGATAAGCTATAATTACAAAATATATGTGACAAAATTTACACCAAGTGAGAGTCGTATATGAATCTGAAAATTTAATCCTTTACCTCTTGGGTTCTTTAAAAAAAATATAGTATCCAAACTGAAAATCTCCATCTAAATCCTTTAAGTTATGTATTTGCTGCCAAGATTTATTCAATACAAATCTCTCCTCATCGTTTGGTTGCTTAAAGAGTAAAAATAAGGGAGGGGCCTCCAGTTCATCATAACTTTGTAGCCATTTTTGTGGGTTCTTCAATTTCTGCCAAAAGTCTATCCAAGAAAACAAGATTTCATCTTCATCATTGAAATATTCATCAAATCCACGAAAAACAACTCCTCTTCTTTGATGAAAAACCAAAATCGTGACCCAAAAACCTTTCATTTCAGCATTCTTGGATTTTAACATGATGAAAAGGGTTCTGCCAATTTCTAGATGGTGTGCTCCTTGTTCTTGGAGCATTCTTGCAAGACTATCTTCACGGACTTGGTGTATATTTCCTTGGTAGAAGTCATCTTTATTCGAACATTCAAAATCTAGATTCATGAATTCTGGAAATTGATGTTCAAGAGGCCTTTTCACTACATTTTCTTGTCTTCTTGCTAGAAAAACAGCTTATTATGGGTTGAAGGTATGAGCTTCATTGTTACCCTTTCCTCTTGAATTACCTACTCTTGGCTGGTTGATATTCAAACGATACATCTATTGTGTTATGTTTCCAATTCTGCACTGCATTTCAGTCATTGTGCCCTTAATTTCTCCAACAGATGCCTCAAACAACTACACGCGTCAGTCTAAAGCTTGAGTGGTGGTATAAGAAGCTTCTGCTTCCATAGATAGGTTGATCTTCGTCAAAACTATAGATCCTTGGGAGTTTTCCTTGAAAATCAAGAGCTTGCATCAGTTGCACTAATACCAATTTATGTAGTATAAAACTTTTGAATTTTATTAATGAATTAAATTCCCTTTAATGAATACAAAAGACCAGTATTTATACTAGTTTGTTCAAAGGCAGCCACATATCCTTGAAACTACCCATGTAGACAGCATGCTTCTAACAGCTAGTAGCTCAACAATCCAACGGCTATAAAGCCTTAGCCCCCAACGGCGATAATAAAGCAGGGGAGGGGAATTACACAATAAACCCTACATCAAATACAAGTGACAAAAGATCGTACACATCCTTGTGAAAGCAAACCAGCTGGCCAAGAGACCACAATTTTTCTGTTAGGCTTCCAGTTTCCAAAAATCCATCCAGACTAAGTCCCCTTTAGGAGCAATCAACCACCAAAGAGTGATAATAAAAAAAATCATAAAAAGAGGCTCAATCATTTAGAGTATTTGTGGAGGAAAACATGGAAAACATCCAACCTACTGTCAAGGGCCACGCAATCCTCCATTTTTTCATTCAGCGGCACCTTCTAAACTGAAATTTTTAAAATAAAAAAATTAAAAAAATCCTCATCCAAAAATTCTTTCACTGAGGCTCCCTTAGTGTCAGCAACCGTGAAAAAATGCTTAAATTAGAATATTGCCAGCTTATCTTTAAGATTGGTTAGATTTGTTCGCTATGGGAAGGAGAACTACTCTTTTATAAAGAGAGCCCAGCGATGAGAATGAATATCAGAACACAGGGTGGAGCTTTCTGGTTTACCAAAGAACCCACTTTATGTGAAACAATGTAACTTTATAAAAGAAGTGAAACAAACAGAAGAATGACCAAGAAATCCAACAACCAAAATACATACACAAAAAAGTACGGCCCTAGAGACTTCCATACATTACATTAATTGACATGCATTAAAGAAAGATGAAAGCCTTTTTGAAACTTCTCCTCATCGGAGCCTGAAAACTTTAATATATTAAACCCTTTCCTAAACCCAGGAGAATAGTTCTCTGCCACAATGCCAACTCATTTTGGTGCCAGAAGAAAAGCCCAATGCCTACGTTAGACAGTTTCTCAAGTCAGCAATCAAACATTACTCCAATGAAAGGTCTCGTTTCTTGTTCAGAAAAACAAAAGTCAGAAGTTAAACCAAAAATCTCCAAATCATATTTGTTCAATTAACAACCAATTTTTTTTTTTTTTTAATACAAGAAACAACTTTTCATTGATATATGAAAAGGAAGAAAAATGTTTCAAAGATACAAACTCCCAAAAGGAGTTAAAAAAGAAAAGAAAAAAGTACCAAAGAAACAAAGCTTCTAACATTACAATGAAAAAACAATAAAGCTCATAAACGACTTAAAAATGACAATTGTTGCGCAAGAGCAATCAATCTCACTTCAATCTAGTGCCAAGAAAATTCTGCGTCATTCTTTTCAATTGAATCTTCAACCGAATTCATCCATCCAAAGAAACAATGATAACAATACCAAATCTGTGGGACATATCAAAGATCTGGAAAAGGACTTGCATTGTTATAGCCTCCATACAAAAACCAGTTTGTTAACATCTCGATTATATTCTTTGTCATGCAGTTCAATCCAGTGGTTTAAGATATGCTGATCAAGAATTGCTAGATCAAAATCCACGAGACATAGAACAGTATAATTTGGTAGTCATTTAAGTTGTACAGACTCAAAACAGTAATTCAATTTCACAAAAGGCTTCCAGCTAACTGGAGAATAATAATTGAAAATGCTAAACATATCCATCTGTTTTCTCTCAATTGAACAAAATCAATATATAAATGAAGATTTCATAGCTGGATGATGACAGCTATCAACAAGCATGGTCAAATTAGATACAGATATACAAGTAACATGAAATTGTTCCCCCATGGAATTAACTACAAATTTATGTGTTAAGCATAATGGTGATAAGAACAGTATTTAGTACCTCCACCAACTCCCTTTCGATACAAAAGAAGAAGAAAGTTCACCCCAACCAGTTGATATGGCTTTAGAACAGGCTCGAAATCTGAATCTTCAGCCTTACAAGCCGCATTAATATCATCCTACATTAGGATATTAAAATTCGTTAAATTGCATCTTTATCTTAAAGGAGCGAGAAATTGTGTGTACAAAATTCCTCTTTTTCTAATTTGGGATGGGATAACTAATCAATTGCAAAGCAATGATGACCAAGATTATTTCGTTTAAGAACAGAAAACACAGTATAGACTGTAACTATTAAAATACTCAAAATCCAAGATATGTTCAAAGGCAAAGCTTTAAAAATCATAGAAATCCCTGAGAAATATCAACATTCTACTGCACCAGAGTAGTGTCGTGAATAAAATCGAAAATCCCTTATATACACGGAGATGATGACTTGGTGGCTTTCTCATCCAAACATAACACAAGACTTCCATTCAGAAGAATGAAAGAATATCAGACAAATCACATATTTACCTCAAGTGTCTTCACCTTCATGCCTTTTTAGTCCCTGGATTTTCGATTCCTACATTTTTTTTCAGTTCAACATTGCAGAGGTAGGAGATTGAACCATCAATTTTTGAAATGGTAATAGGTGTATTATCCGTTGAGCTAAGCTCGGATTGACTCAAATCCTACAATTTAAATCATTGGGTTTTCAAAAATAAGTCTTAATAGTCGTTGTTAGTTTTTTGTTAGTTGTACTAACATAAAGCTCATTGAACACTTTTTCTTAATATTTCAATATTAATTATGTTGATCTGGCATTAAAAATGATTTTTATATTTTCCTTATTACGAGGCAAAATATATTCTTTGAGTAACTAACTAAAATTAATTACAAATTCCTAATTAAACTGGAAAAGAAAGGTTCTTCCTCAATAACAAAATTAAACTCTACTTCAAACAAAATTAAACTCATTAAGCACAGAATTCATTCCAACCCAAACTCATCCAAACCCCCATCTTCAACATCATCATCATTGGCATGCTGAAGATTCTCAATTTTTTTCCATTTTCTGACATTCCCGTCATGAACAATAATTTCTCTTTACCTATTGAAAATTTTCCAGCAACCATCAAAATGCCCCACGTTTTGTGAGCCTCGTTGAAGTGCGATTGTGACACCTGGCACCCATCCACCTCATTTACCCGTTAAAATTTTCCCAGCAGCCCATTTTGTGCAAATACAGTTTGACATTTAGCAGTTCCCCTAGAGTTAGAAAATTAGCAAGCAAAATTCAATAAATCTAAAGATAAGATGTTTTTTGCGTTGCAGGCAAAAGAAATCAGCATATGTAAGCAAATTGAGGTAAAGAACAAGAAGAGAAGGGGGGGGGGGGGGGGAAGCTTATAAGGCCGAGGGAATTGGG
>JAOANK020596798.1:0-11971 GCA_026257165.2 Telfairia occidentalis
CTCCACATGAACGTTTAGGATTGAAACATTTGTGACACTTTACAACACTTGTAATAATCACAAAGTGGGTCGTATCCTATTTTGTTACCAGGATAAGGTATCCTACCTTATCATGATACTATTGACCATTTAGGTTATTATTTAAACACGATCCATTTGTATGTCTGCCACATACATGTTTAAATTACATAAAATAACCTTGAATCTTAGTTTATTGGATTTGGTTAATGCACACTATAAAATAACATCATATTTAATTAAATAAATAATTTGTTTACAATAATTACAAAAACACAAAACTCATGAGATTTAGGGTACCAACCCAAACAAAGATGATATTCCGTCGACTAGAGTCTAAATGACATCTTCAAAAGATTAGAAAAATTGCGAAAGGCAACCATTAGTGATCTTCAAAGAAAAGCAAATTTCTTAAAAAGAGAAATGACAGAATGGAGACAAGTTCATTAACAAGAGTTAAAAAAAGATCAAAGAGGATATTCAAGCACTACAGTGAGCCAAAAAATCAGACGATGATTAAAAAAAAGGTTAGAAGAAGACTTGTCCATCTCAAATGAAGAGGTTTAGACATAACAACTTGCTCAAATAACCACAATATATTCCCAAAAATGGTATATGAATGTGAAAATTAAAATAAGAAACTTCACGATGGAGATTAAGGCACTGATTGATTCAGGAGCTGTCCAAAATTGGATACAACAAGGATTAGATCCTACCAAATACTTCAAGAAGACCTTACACAGCCTAACAAGAGCAAATGGACAAGATTTAAATATCAAATTCAAATTACCCGAAGTCCACATATACAAAGGCTTTATTAGCTTTATTACATCTTTTCTTTTATAGTTAAAGATTTAGAACAAGGATTAATCCTTGGTACACTGGTTTGAACCCAACTGTATCTTATAAAAGTAACAAAACAAGGGGTAAGCAACCAAGTGGTTGGTGAAAAATTGCTATTCGAATCCATCAAGCTCGTTAAAACATAAGAACTAAACATACTTAGTTTTCTGGAAAGAGAAGAGAAGTAGATCCAGTTTGTCAAAAAGGAAATAGGATTCCACAGAATTGAAGAAAGTCTAGAGAACCACACTATTCAGACAAAAATTAAAAAATTGTAAGAGGTTTCATAGAAAGTGCAATCCCAACCAAAGCAAGACCAATTTAGATGAATGCTAAACTAATGAGTCATTGCAAAACAGCGATCTAAGAACTCCTCAAGAAGAAGTTGATCAAACCATTCAAGAGCCCATGGTCCTACGTAGTATTCTATGTCAATAATGCAGCCGAAAAGGAGTGTGGCATATGTAGGTTAGTAACCAATTACAAATCACTAAACAAAGTTTTTGAATGGATGAGGTATCCAATTCCTAACAAACAAGATTTAATCAAACGTATTTCTACCGCAAAGGAATTTTCAAAGTTTGATTTAAATTTTGGATTTTGGCAAATACAAATTTTCGAAAAAGGATAAATACAAAACAACATTTAATGTCCCGTTTGGACAATATGAGTGAAATGTAATACCATTCGATTTGAAAAACGCACCCTCAGAATTTCAAAAGATTATGAATAACATTTTCATAAATTTCGAAGATTTCTCAATAGTCTATATACATAATCTTTTAATTTTTTTTCTTCTAATATAGATCAACACCTTAAATACTTTAATATTTTTTTATCAAAACTGTAAAAGAAAACGGTTTAGTAATTTCATTATCAAACATAAAAATATTTCAAACAAAATTAGATTTTTAGGTTTTGAGATCCACTTAGGATCAATTAAACCAATCCAAAGGTCAATAGAATTTGCATCAAAATTCACTAACAAAATCCTAGATAAAAACCCAAGTACAAAGGTTTTTAAGATGTTTAAATTATGTGTCAGATTTTATAAAAAAATCTTAGACCTATTTGCAAACCATTGTTCCAACGTTTAAAGAAAAGCCCTAAACCTTGGATTGAAGAGCACACTAAGGCAGTTAAGAAAATTAAAACGTTAGTTAAACCTCTACCCTACTTAAACCTTTTAAATTCCACATTTGAACTAATAGTTGAGACAGATATATCAGATTTAGGTTTTGGAGGAGTGTCAAAATAAAAAGTAAAAAACTAAGAACAAATAGTTCGCTACCACTTAGGAGTCTAGAATAATGCTCATAGTAATTATTCTACTATTAAAAAATGATTATTAGCAATAGTAAATTGCGTTAAAAATTCCAAGGTGATTTAATAAATAAAAAAAGTTCACAATTGAGACAAATTCTAGGGCATCAAAATTTGTTTTACAAAAAGATGTAGAAAGTCTCGTATCTAGACAGATATTTGCGAGATGGAAAGCGATCCAATAGTGTTTCCATTTTGAGGTTTTGCCTAAAAAGGAGAACAAAAAACTCTGTAGTCAATTACCACTCAAGAGAATTTCTAACTTCTCACTAAAATTCCTCTCTCCCCTCTCTCTAGAAAATTTTCTCTAAGAATGGGATGAAAAACTGGCCTAGTTTGGCCAAAATATTCAAGAGAGAAAAAACATTAGAGATCATGAGCAGACAACAAAGAAGAAAAGGCAAGGCGCCTTCTTTCTTATCCCAATAGGACAAAAGCCCATCATCATCCTCGTTGCCTCAAGCTATAAGTAACGACAGTTATTCCATGGACTTAGTATTTATCCCTATAAATAGTCCCAAACCCAGATCATTCGGTATACGGATTATGGAGTCACATACTCTACCAAGGCCTTTCCCCTCGTTGATCAGCCCTTCTAGTGGACTCGTTCAAATGAGGCCTTATATCGCTCCAGCAACCAACTCCACCGTTGTTCAGCCAAGACGATGCTTCCAGCCTCACCTAGAGGTAACCACCTACATTGAAAAACCTAGTATCGTTTACGATCAAGTAATCGAACTAGAGTATGCAAGTCTCAGTCTTTCAGAGGCTATTTCAAAAAACTTTCTAGAAAAATTTTGACTGCTTCTAGAGAGTCTACATAAGACTTGTACCTTTTATGAGTTCATCCTCGTCAATATCAAATCTGTCGAAATCACTCATATTTCAGACAGAAACGATCCCTCCAAGATCACCTACTTCAAATTGAAGATCCAGAAGGTCTACAAACTAACACATTGAAACCAAGGCCTTTTTTACTGAGAGATCTTTCTCCAAGTCGTTTGTCCCACTGATGTATTGCTCCTACGATTATTGCACAGCATAGTACAACGTGTTTTGGCATACACCAAAGGACTCCTCTTGGTTCATACAGTTCAGCAAAAGTGGTCCCAAGATCCACTTCCCACTTTGGTTCATCGGATGGTGGTATAACTTCAGCTTTGAGCTTGTCAAAGATCTTCAGCTTCAAGCTTGTTGAAGAACTCCAGCTTTGGCTTGAGCTTGATTTTGGAGTCTTCAGCTTGTAGCTTGTTGAAGAACTTTAGCTTTGGCTTGAGCTTGATCTTGCAGTCTTGAAATCTTCAGAGTCTTCTAATCTTCAAAGTCTTCAAAGTCTTCTAATCTTTCAGAGCTTCAAGTCTTCAGAGAGTCTTCAATCTTCTGGAAATAAATTCTCTCTCTACTCCCGTCAAATGAAAGGGTGGCTTCTCTATTTATAGCATTTTCTATAGGCTTTATGTGGGCTCGGGCTTAGTTGGATTTGGGCTCATTATTTAGACTTGGGTTTATTTTGGTTTTGAGTCTAATCCTTTCTTTGGGCTCAATTTTCCAAAAGGAGTTTAAGCTAAATTTAGGGTTTTAGCCCAATTACCTTAATAGGATTACATTTATCGAGTCTAGCCCAATTTTTAGACAAATTCGAGCTTTTGGGCCAAATTGTCATTTGAACTCTGACCGCATCCTGATTTTAATTTAGTCGGACCAATTGGTGTTACCAGTTACTAAAAGGACACGTGGCGTCTTTTGATTTCCTAAAATTTCTCATTCAACATATATATATATATATAATATAATATGTTTTTTAATTTATCTTTATTTATTATATATGCTTAATATATTGCAACATTGCATTTATTTAAAAGCTTAATCATCCGAATTAAGTTTATTTTATTACTTGTATGGCATTAATACTCCTTTTATAATTAAAATAAAATTAGTTTGTTTGTTAATACTCTTTTTTTAAAAAAATATTCTTTTTAATTTATCTTATTGTATGTTAGTTAGTTTATTATATTAAGGATGGTCAAATCGGGCATAGCTCAACTGGTTTAAGACATATCTCTCTGATTAAGAGGTCATTGGGTAAAATCTCCTACAACTCCTTATGTTTTTTATTTCATAAAAGTGATATTTATATAATCATTTTAATGTTTGGTTGCACAATTTTAAAAGTGATTTCAATTAGTGATTTTAGAATCATCAAATTATTAAAAAGGGGATTTGTGAAATTAAGCTAAATTTATTTAACTTTCTTATAATTAATCTATTATTTTATGAATATCTATTTTTAATTATTTTATTTTTTTCATTTGCTTTATTTTTTAAATATTTATTTTCATGATTAAAATATTAAGAAAATTTATGCATAATAAATATCAAAAGAAAAATTCAAGAACCATATCTCATTCAGCTTACAAATGTTCTTATCGATTTAAAATTAAACCACACATTGAGTTTTGAACAACACATACTATATAATAAAGAGATTAACAAGATATAAGAGAGTTTGCAATTTTTCCCGCTCTTCTTCTATCTCTCTTCCATACAAAGAAATTTCACTCTCTTCGTTAACACTAGATTCTCTTCTTTCAACATTTGAAGGGAGCAAATCGTCATCATCATCGTAAGCTTAAACTCAAAATCAGTTGTAGAATGATTTCTTATAAAATTATGAAGCGTAATTGATGCAAGAATAATTTTCACTTGTCTTTAAAGCGAAATCAATGCATATGTCGTATCATTCGCCATCTATTCTTTGTACTCTCTTCGTTAACACTAGATTCCCTTCTTTCAACATTTGAAGGGAGCAAATCTTCATCATCATCGTAAGGCTTAAACTCAAAATCAGTTGTAGAATGATTTCTTATAAAATTATGAAGCGCCATTGATGCAAGAATAATTTTCACTTGTCTTTAAAGGGAAATCAATGCATATGTCGTATCATTCGCCATCTATTCTTTGTACTCTCTTCGTTAACACTAGATTCCCTTCTTTCAACATTTGAAGGGAGCAAATCTTCATCATCATCGTAAGGCTTAAACTCAAAATCAGTTGTAGAATGATTTCTTATAAAATTATGAAGCGCCATTGATGCAAGAATAATTTTCACTTGTCTTTAAAGGAAAATCAATGCGTATGTCGTATCATTCACCATCTATTCTTTGTGCACCTTAAAAATGATTGTCTGTGTTTAAATATTTCATTTTTACCTCTTGGATGACTCCCACAGTGAAAATCAGGAAGATGATATATTTTGCCTTTATAATGACCTAGATATCCTTTTATTAGTGGATATTCAACATCAATAAGATATAATATTTACCACAAAGTGCATAATAGTAAAATGTACAAAATGTTTATAAATCATATAAAAATTAATATTAAATTTTTAGAAACACACCTTTTGGTGGATGTAGAAATCTTAAATGAGGCTTTCGTAAAGCTTTCATGAAGATGTGTGTGTCATGCACAACACCTTCTCAACCAGAGCAAGTAAAAGTGAAACATATGTTGAAATCACATACAACCATAACATTTTGAGTGGTAATACCTTTTCTACCTCTAAATGGTACTTGTTTATCTTAAAGAGCAATAACTAGTATATGTGTACCATCAATCGTTCTTATACAATTTTAGTATGGCCAATATCGATTACCGTTTTTAAATTTAATTGGAGTTGCACTAAATTGTGGATCACTAAGCTTGATGATGTCCATCGCTAAATGACAAATAGCATCTAACACCAAACTAAACCATCTCGAGATAGTTTCACCCGAGTGTTGAAACCTTTCTTGAACTATTCTATTAGTTAACCTATGCCCTAGCATTGTAAGAAACATGGTTAATGCCTCTTCCAATGGCATATCTGAACTACTTTTAAGGCCATAATGTTGATTCAATATCATCAATAATTGAGTAAACACATTTTTTCATCCTAAATTATTAATGACACCTAATCTCCTATTCAATCTATACTTCCTAACAAAGTTGAAGCCTGTGTATTAGGAAGTCCTACATGCTTCTTCATCAACATATGTTTTGTAATAATTCACAACCATTGCACATCCAATTTCTACTAAATGGTAAAGTTCATTAGTATCACTGTCATTTGGAGAACTACTAATATCATCGGTATCAATCATATAAAACGACATATCTATTAAAAAAACAATGTAATCGTGAACTTTACTAGCATAATCATATGATATGACATATCAATTCAAAATATAGTAACAATAGTCCAAAAAAATAAACAACAAACGAAAATTGTAGATACATATCCAAACAACTTCAATAAACAATATTCAAGTTATAAAGAAAAAAAACATATAAAACAGAGATTAAATCTTGAGCAATACACTGTAACTAAAGATATCAGACCACTAACTGGGATTATTATAGTGTCAAACCATTTTTGGATTAAGCCATGCAAATTTTATCTCGGGCCTGTAGCAACAAACATTTCTTTATTTTCTCTTTTGGTAAAGATATCGATAGGCCTTCACATACAACTCATCACCTTCTACAATCCCAGGTGAGCTCATTAAAGTATCCATTACTTCAAGAATACTACATCTTGGCAAATCTCTTCTTCTATACTCTATGGCATCACAACGGCGATCTATTTTCTCATGCACTCTAGAAGATCCAACTTTTGACCAACATTTTTCCTCCTTTTCTCTCTCCTTTGAGTATGAGTTTCACTAGTATCAACATCATTAGTAGTACTCTCAACATTATTAAACTCATTTTCATTGACTTCTATCTTTCCCACTATATAATAATTATAACTTTCTATCGTTTCACTTGTAGTCTTAAATAAATAAAAAAAAAAAACCTTGAGTTGGGCCCATGCTCCTCCAATTACTGCAACATCCTTACAAAGAATGTCTAATTGTTCCACATTTTGTAGCCCTTTGGCACGAAATTTGGCTGCCTCAAGAAAAACCTATAAAATAATAATAGTATACTACCATCACGCTATATTTACGTCTATCATTAACTAGTCGCATTACAAATATAAAAATTCATGTAAATTCAAAAATAATTAATCACCTTTAATTTGTCATCCAACCATTGACTATTGATTGTTTGTCTCAAATGGTCACATCCTAATCCCATTTTAGCTCCAACCAAATCATTCCAAATTTGTCAATCTTTCTTGAATATTGTCCATTTGTTCTTAAGCCTATATTCATAATTTCTTCCAATCTTCTTACTGAAGTTTTAACCACATCCATCCAATCTTATTAAAATGACAATTAGGTCTATTCTCATTTAAAGTCTCAACAATACACTCTTGTACAAATGAATTAAGAGTAACATCATCCCAAATAGACTTCATTTGCTTCTCCTTCTCATCGCTCATAGCTAGATCTTTAGACATTCTAAAAAGTAAATGATAGGTTAAAATATTTAAATTAGCTTTGTATGGTAACATAAAAATAAATATCCAAACTAAATGGAGTTACGCAAGACTTCAATGGCAAATAGAAAAAAAAAAGGAGGTCATATAAATAAAAAGGTGCAAATACAACTAAAACCATAAAGAATCAATATGCCCACAATTTCCCCCGAACCAATCAGAATCTGAAAAATCCTCTCATTTGTTGCAGTTTCAAAATATAGCCAAATTACTTTCCATTTTGAAAAATGTCTAGCTTAAAAATAGAGATGTATTTTATTTTGTTTATAGTACGAAGTTGTCATTGCTATGTTTTCTCCTAATTTGTTTCCATTCGAAAATTTTAATAAAGTAACAAATACCTACAATTAAGGAATTATGAAAAACAAATTGAAAAACAAATAAGAAGAAATCAAAGAACAAAAAATTTAAAATCCAATAAAAAGATTATGTGTATAAAAACCAAAATTAGTTTCTATAGAATCAAATTAATAAATGAGAAGATTAATCAAAAGATACTTAAAATTAAAATTGAAAAATAATTTCATAAACATTAAAAAAATAAATTCAATCATTTTAAGCAATTTAAAGATACAATGCTAGACATTTCTTATTTGAAATTTTAAAATGTTGTTAACTAAGGAAAAAATCTCTAATTTAAAATTTAAATATGTGATTAATTGAAGATGAAAGCTAAGAGGAAGAATCTTTAATTTAAAACTGAAAAATGTAATTAGTTAAATTCAAAGAATGAAAATTTAAAAAAATATTAAATAAAATTTGAAATATATCTCATTTTGATTGATTGAAGCAGACCAAGCACAAGCAAAAAAAAGTTGAAATTTACCTCGCAATCCTTTATAAGTTATGTAAGTAATGAATAAAAATATTTACTTGATGTATTGTTACATATATATGTACACAATTACAAATACAAGTTTACATATATCTTGTACATAGTTACAAATACAAAGTATATATTTACATATACATTGTACATAGTTCCAAATACGAAATTTATACCTTATACATAGTTACAAATACAAAGTATCTATTTAATAGACATATAAAACACCAATCAAAGAAAAAAAACGTAAACTATACCAATTGAGAGAGTCTTCTTCTAATCTCTTTTATTCGAAGTACTTCTTAAATACTCTTTGCATTTTAAAAAGTAGTCTCAAAATACTCTCTACTATTCCAAAAATAAAATCACACTTTTAAGTTGTAGATATAGAAATAATTTGTCCAAAAATACTCTAATCACTAAATACTCTTTAAATACTCTTTTAGCTATTCCAAAAGTATTCTAAATACTCTATATACAAAAAGTTGTAAATATAGAAACAATAAAAAATACACTATAAATATTCACTAAATGCTCTTAGCTATTGTTTAGAAATCTTTAATTTGTCCAAAAATACTCTAAATATCATCTAAATACTCTTTTAGCTATACTAAAAGTACCGTAAATAAGGTAAATACTCTATACTATTCTCAAAATACTCTTTGGACTAGTGAAATAAAAAATAATTAACTTAGACTATTGGAATCAAAATTACTTTTGTTGTTGGGTATTTGCCACGTTATCTCCCTCATTTGCATAAGAAAACATTTTTTCATAAAGTGTTTACCACGTTATCTCCCTCTTTTACATAAGAAAATTTTCTTCAAAATTTCCTATTATAAATATTTGGACAACTAAAATCAAAAATACTTTTTGAGTGTTTGCCACATTTACCTCCCTCTACTATTGTACTTCTTGTGGAGATGTCAAACGAGGAGACGGAATTACGGAATTCATCGACTTTGCCATGAAAAGTAGAGGAAGAAGAGAAAGCCATGAAAATCATGTCTATCCTCACTGTACCTCAAGTGGAGATGTCCAAACTTGAAGATAAGAGTCGTTGACTTTTCCATGAGAAGTAGAAGAAGTCATTTTGTCTCTGTCTTTTGGGAATTGAGATGCGCAATGGATGATGACTTTTTAGAGAGGACGAGGTGAAGTGAAATAAATAATTTTACTGTTCAAAAAAGAATCTAGAAAGAGAAAATTAAAAAAAATCCATAAAATCAAGGAGAGGATCCAAAAATTAAGAAACAAAAACTACAGGAAAGAGAATATAACAAAAAAAGAAAATGGTTTAAATCTAGGAGAGAGGGTAAAAAAATTATTTTAACTTCAAAAGATATAACAAAATAAAAAAATGGTAAAATGGTCCAAAGTAAAAATATTATACAGTTAAGAAAAGTGCAATGACTATTTTTCATTATCCAAAGTGGTTTAGCCATTTTTCAAAATGGAGAGGTAAAAATGGACACATACTCCAATTTCTCAATAAAATATCGATACCAATATAGATATCGGTAACTCGAATTTACGGATATATCGACAGATATTTTGGAAAAGATCATGGATATCCCCGAAATTTATAAAAATATTATAATATTTTTTGTGAAATTTAAAATAAGTCATTTAAGTTATAAACCACAACCTTAAGCTCATATATCAATAATTGAAAGTCGAATATATGCATTAATACAATAATAGATAGTATTGAACACTTGAAAATAAATATGAATTTAAATAATTTATTGATAAAAAAATTGTATTGAACAACTACATATGATTGATATTGATAATTTAAAAGAAAGATGATGCTTTTGGGGTTATTAGACTAGTATTAATATAATTAATTGTCTCATTCCATTATGTAAGCAAGATTTCTAAAGAAATAAAACATAAAAGTAATAATTATAGTAAAATCAAAGAAAATGATACAATACTCAATTCAATAATAAATTAAAAGAAATAATATTCAATTCAATAATAATTCATTGTTTAGTTTAAAATATTTAATTTTATTAATTCAATAATAAACTAAAAGAACAAAATTCAAGAGAAGTTATTATGTTGTGTCCTTGTAATACTTTACAAGTTATCATTAATAAATTAATAAAATAAAATAAAAATGAAATTTAGAAAATAAAAAAAAAATTATAAATTGTGGTGAAATGAATGTTATAGTAATCCCTTTTCACAAAAGTTCATTTTAAGAAAAATTTTCATAACTAATTTTTTGGTATATTTTAAGCATTCCAGCAGATTTTATCTTTCCCAAGTTGACCTTACTTATTCCATTTATAATTTATGTGTAATATTAATAGATTTAATATTAATCCCCATTTACGAAAATTTACAATTCATTCATTAATGATTTTACTTCAATTTTTAAATAATATTTTTAAAAATTATTTTAATTAACGTAATCTTTCATTAAGGAATGCGAATAATTTGATTTATTAAATATTTTCATTTATTAAATAATTAGAATAATATTTTTTTTAAAAAAAATTCTGTTTTAGGTTTTATTTTCTTGGCCGTCGGCATCCTAAATTCCCTCCACCTCAATATCACATTCCAACTTCTTTCCATTCAAAATTTGCACATTCTCAGTATATCATCAAATTCGAAGTTTTTTTCCTTTGTCGCAGGTAACGAACAAGATAATACAATGTTTTTTCAAAAAATCTTTCTTTGCAAGTTTTTTTTTTCTTTTCTACTGTTAACTATATACTACCGCCTTTGATTATTATTGTTTGTTCATCACATTAACTTTCGACCCGCCATCTACATATCATTAATCTTCTTTATTTGCATAGAATTTCCAGCAAATTTCAGTTTTCATCTTCCATAAATTTTTACATGTTTGGTCTTTTATCTTCTATTTCATCCTTGTAGTTTTTTAATTTGCCAACATGTGTATGCCATTTTTTCCTTTTTAATCCTCTTTCTTGTCATCTTTGTTCTTATGACGACAGAATCTCGTGTGGTTTAAAGATTGTTTCTTTTTACCCTCGACTAGCTTTATTATAATATATTCATTGTATATATTGTATGTGTCCATATTTAATTAATGTTCTATTTCATAATATATATTATTGATTATAATATTTTTGTTTCATACGTATATTATATATTATTGATTTATATTTTTTGAGCCCCATATTTGCATATCTCATTAATATCGCATATTTACATATATATTTATATTTCATATTATGTACCGATATTTATATAGTCTTCTCTTACATAACATATACACAGTATAATTGTATTGTCTATAGAACAAAATAGTCAAATTTATGATTTATATTCAGACCCGTATATTTGGATATTGTATTTACTACACAATATTAACATATATATATACTGTATTTTTTTATTTTTAATGTCTACCTTGTATTTATATTTTTTTCATAACTTATATATACTTGGTAATTCGTTAATTGTAACGTCCCTTAGTTTTTATAATTCTTTTTATGTTATGATTTATTGAATTATGTAATTAAGGGACTAAAGTTTTATTTGGATTTTATTTT
>JAOANK020596909.1:0-11971 GCA_026257165.2 Telfairia occidentalis
TATGTCTCCACATATAGTCTAAGTATTCATATAATAGCCACGGGTTCTTCGTTTATTGGGTTTATAGAGTTATAAAGAATTCAATAACAACTTTATTGAATAACATCAATAGCAACTTTATTGACAATAGAACGTGTTTACAAGCCATTCGAGTTTTAGGACATACATACCCAACAAAAACTGTGAACCTAACAAAAGAATGTAGTAAGCTAAAGGGTCAAGGGAGTTTTACTATTCCCTACACTATCGGCAATCTGTTTGTTAATTGTGTTTTATGTGATGTAGGAGCTTATATGAATTTAATTCCTCTGTCTATTTACAAGAGGTTGAACTTTGATGAGGTACAACCTACCACGATATCACTGCAGCTGGCAGATTCGTTCATTACTCGCCCTCGAGGTATAGTGGAGGTCGATCTTGTCAAGGTTGACAAATTCATATTCCCCGGAGACTTCGTAGTGCTAGACATTGAGGAGGATGCCAACATACTCATCATCCTTGGGAGACTATTTCTGGTCATAAGAAGGATCTGATAAATGTCCAACAAGGTAAACTGACCTTGAAGGTGGACAATGACAAGGTAAAATTTGACATTTATCAAGCCACGAAACACCCTACTGAGGTTAGTTAGTACCTTAGAGTAGATGTTGAGAAATATACTGTGAAACCTGATTGTTCTGTTGTTTCTACTTTGGATAAGAAAAATAACATGTTAAAATCTGCTTATAATAGTCTAGGCAAACTACATGAGGTTAAATTTGTCATCCATACTCGTACTTCTATTTCTCTTTTTGAATCTATTGGACATGATAGAAAACATTTCATGACTGTCTTGCATGATGCAAAGCTTGAGCATGTTAAGCCTCCTGATTTAAAATTGAAACCTCTACTTGTGCATTTTAGGTATGCCCTTTGTGATTCTTCTACTCCTTTTGTTTACATACTAGTGTGAGCAGAGTAGAAGAAAATATTTCCTTAATGTGCTTTGTAGGAGAAAGAATGAATGTGAGAAGGAGGCACAATGAATTCAAAACATGGTGGTGAAAAACTAATGATTTGATGTCCCATCCAACTCGAGACGTTAAATCAAGCACTTCCTTGGAGGCAACCCAAACATCTATCTCTTCTTTCCTTTACTTGTCATTTGTTTGTTATTTGTTTGTGTAAGCCCAAACTATTCTTTAAATTTTGCTACATTTATCCCCTTTTTCAGGAGCCATAGCATAGTCGTACTCAGTCCACTTGTCTATCGTGTTGTGAAACGTCTCACCTCAAGGCCAGTATTCTTACTTTTTTGCTTCGTTCTTCTTTCCATACATTATGGACAATGCGTGATTTTAAATTTGGGGTGGGGTCTCTGATGCTTTAGGAAATGGTTACGCTCAAATTTGGAATAAAAAACACACAAAATGATATGCAAGTGTATACAGTCAACAACAAGTGATAAGTATTTATATCGTCTCCACAGGAATCAGTGGTAGATTTTGAACTATTCTAACTTAACTTCATAATGAATTCAAAGAATAACAAAGGACAATTAATTTGTGAATTTCTATAACTAATGCTAGACTAAATTAATGATAGAATAAAAAGAATAATTTTGAAGTTGTAACAATAAGGATGTATAGGTTAAAATTAAGGTACGATGTTGTTTTCCCTAAAACAAAATGCTGAAGCAAAAGAATTGCATAATCGAATCATACAACAATAGACTTGGAATCCTCCTAGATCTTCCAATTATCTTAAGTTAATTCTCATTAACCTATATGAGTTAAACCTGCTATTTTTGTGCATTCGTTGAGTGACTATCCCTAACTTCCTCACTTAGCCGTCACTAACCTAATCTAGAGGCCAATGTGTTTTCAAAGAAATCTGGTCCTCATATTTTCTCTCAAAACATAGACAAGGTATTCATGCATGTTGGCCAGATAGACATAAACATTAAGCATTAAAGAACACTTCTAGAGCAATTCAATCCAACAATCTGTACTTCAAATCCTAATTCAGTTCAACATCTCTCTTAATCCTCACCCAAGAGTGATTAGTTCATGCTACAATGTATAAAAGATAGCAACAAATAAATGAAAAAAATAAACGTATTAATAATTAAGAAAAAAAAACCCTAAAGAACTGCAAAAATTAGTTGCTTCATGAAAACGTTACAATAATCGCTTTTTCTACTCCAACCTTCAATGGAATTTCTGCCTTCTGTAATTTCTTCTCTATGAAAATTCAAAGAAGTGATGTAATGGTTGAACAAATCTTGTGGAAGAAGAAGTCTCTAGCTAAACTTCAAAAGTAAACTTCTAAAAATGAACTCCCTTCTTTTGGCTGTTGCCTTTTCTATTTATAAGCATTTCGTTGTGATTAGAAAACCTATTAGGTCTAATCGCCCAGTAGGCACGCATCCAATGGTTGATTAATTTTGTAAAAGAAAAATTTGTTTTCATATTTTGAATTTATGTTATTCTCATGTGGATCCTCTATGTCAGTTTTGCTTCGTAATTGCTCGATCAATTTGTTAAAATAATGCACCATCATTTACCTACATATTGAATACCCAGAATCAGTAGTAATCAAGCACAACTTCCTTTGATTTTATTCAAATGTTGTCATAATTAGAATGATGCAACACTATGAAGGTCTTAGAAGATTTATATGCAAAATAAAGATAAATTAAGCAATTACTCTATAAATCGAAGGCAATTTGTTTTAAGAATGAGATGAAATCTAGCCTAAAAGACTCCTAATAACTTTCTTTTGGAGAGTTATCAAATCCCCAAACTTGAAAAATTGCTCGTCCTCGAGTAATGCTTTACACTTCTGAAGTATCAAACAAAATGATTTGGCAAAAAAAATTAGTAGTAGAATTAGATAAAAACTTCAATGAAAGACTCTCAACTAACCAGCTGTATCAGATCTCTTTGAAGTCAATACCTTATCTTCCTTTCATCTTTCTGCACATGCCACAAATTTTACTTATTCTAATGGCCCTAAGTCTTAGTTAGTTAAGTCCTAAATCATCAACTTTTTTGTGCAATCTCTTCATCAGATTCTTATCTTATTCCCTTCTCTATCCTATCTTCGAATTTTTTAGATTTTAGTTTACAGAAATTGATCACAGAATGCTCTCTCAAAATTTTTTTTACACAGCAAAGGTTTTGTTCCTTAAAGGCATGACCTTTATTTTAAAGACTCATCACTTATTAGGAATTTTGTTCATATTCTTAGTAGCATGCCTTTCTGTTATAAGGAAACAGTAACATTTAGACAACAATCATACCTTGTAATTCTCTTTTTTCTTTTTCTCTCTTTTTTTTTTTTTTGAATATTCACCTTTCTCCTGTGTTAATGTTTTACATAGGAAAAAATAAATATCTAAAGGGAGAGGAGTATACTACCAAAAGCAGCAGAATGCAATCTTACAACTTTAGGATAATTCAATAAGGTTTAAGAAGCACTAAAGGGACACAACATCCCTAAAATTACAATGCATATTGTGCCCAATGTGCTGGACAATAAAGGAAACGAGAGAAATCTCCAAACATAGTCTAAGAAGACCTGAACAAGTTTGATCAGGCAAACAAAATGAGCCTCTAATTGCGGGAGCAAATGTTTCTCAAGGATCAACTAAACTAAAAGCAGTTTCTTAAGACTAGCAAAATAGGTGAACTTAGTTGTGTAGAAAGATCAGGAGTCAAAAAGTTTTCAACCCTAGGAAATAGAAACTAAGACTTTCATATTAGTAAAATGATGTCTCTCACTGAAGGGTGTATCAGCTTCTACTAATGTTGGATCAGAAAGCTTGCCCAGTCTTAATGATTCTATCCTAAAAAGAACTGCTAGACTACTTGATAAGACAGACTTAAGCGCTAACCAAAATATATTGCATTCAAAAGAGTAGGTTTACAAAATATAATGGGAGAGTGGTCAAACATAAATAACAGTAGAGATTTTCTTTTTCAAAAATAAAACAAAAGAAGCAAGATAATTTAACTACAAAAACAATTAAAAACAATAGAATTTAGAGAAAAGAGACAACCAACATCCCTTGCAGTCATCGATCTTCAAAAACAAGATTCTGCTCTTCTGCAGCCTCATCATGCACTACTAAGGGTGCTAGTGTGGCTGAGTACACTCTTTAACTTGCGCCTATTCATGATCAAGTTAAGCAACAGGATGCGATTTCTTCCATCTGGTCCTTGCTTCTTTCATTTGGTCTTAGTGTTCATGATTGCTTAAAGAGAATTCCTACAAATTTGATTTTTTGAGAACAAACTATTCCAATAGATCTATTGTGACGTAATCACCCTGACGAATCTTTTAAATTTTGCAAAAAGAATGTTTTATCATTAATATCCTTAAGTACAATATTAAAATATATTACTTTCGCAAATAAAATCTCTGATTTTGTATATTGAAAAATTCGAATAAATGAATAGTTTGAATATATGTTCTCATTCTCTCATTTCCAATATTGATATTCCTTAAAACGCGTGAACTCCCATAAATACCTACAATAAAATAAAATAATTAAAAGATAAATACGAAAAATGAAATCAAATCAAATTTATATATTTTAAAAAAAATTAAAAGAAAATTAAAAGATACGAAATAACAAAATTAAATTGAACGAAATCAAATCGAATCGAATTAAATGAAAGAAAATGAATAAATCAAATTCAAATTACAAATACTCCTAAAACCATGCCGAAAATAAAGCAAAAACATAATTCAAAAAGCGAGCGAGAAGAATTATCGTTATGCTCAGTAATTACTCTAACAATCGTTATGCACTATCAATGTTTTAGCAATTGGAGGGAAGTTCATTTTTCAAAGAAAATTCTATCCCCAATAATGTTTGATCCTCCGTCCATTCACCTTTAAGTTCCTCCCATCTTTTTCGTCTCTCAACATGACAGCTCTATTTTGGAATAGTTCCCAAATAGTGAAAGGTCTAGACGAACAACACTTTAACTTTCAAAATGCTTTGGAATCAGTCTCCTATCATGCCCCATTTTATTCTTTTCTCTGTAGATTTTTGCATTCTCATATGCAAAATGACGATGCTCTTCCAAATCTCATTTAACTATAGAAATCTCAATAATCCAGTAACTTGTGTCAAAATTCATATTCTTCAAAGCCTAGAAAGTTTTGTGCTCTAACTCTAAAGGCAAATGGCATACCTTGCTAAAGACGAACTTGTAAGGAGACATTCCTAAAATTGTCTTAAATGCATTTCTATAAGTTCAAAGAGTGTCTGGTAATCCGAAAGGCAAATCTTTCCTATTTGGGTTACCAACCTTCTCAAGGATTTCCTTAATCTCCTTATTTGAAACCTCAACTCGACCATTGGCTTGTGGATGATAAGGGGTGGGTACTCTATGCTTGACACCATACTTGGCTAATCAATTACTCAGGATCCTATTAATAAAATGAGACCCTTCGTCACTTATTAGAGCGTGTGGAATTCATAAACGAGTAATGATATTATTTTGAAAGAACTTCGAAACTATTTTAGCATCATTCTGGGCACAAGAAATTACGTCCATCCACTATGACACATAGTCAACAACTAGTAAAATGTAAGAGTTACCATTTGAAGACGGAAAAGGTCCCACGAAATGAATCCCCCAAACGGCAAATAACTCTATCTCCAAAATGAAAGCCAATGGCATCTCATCCTTGACTCTAAGATTTCTTTTCCTTTAGCACTTATCACATGTCTTGCTAAATAAGGAGGTATCCTTGAACATGTATTGCTAGAAGTATTCTGATTGCAATGCCTTAGTTATGGTCATTTTCCCTCCAGATTGTCCTTCATAGGATGTTGTATGACAATGCTCCAATATAGCTGGAACTTCTGATTGAGAAACACACCTTCTTACTATCTCATCAACACATTGTCTGTAGACAAATAAATCATCCCAAAATTAGAAATGCACATCATGAAGAAACCTCATTAGTTGGTGCTTCGTCAATTTTGACGGCAACAACCCAGCAACAAAATAGTTGGCAATATCTGCAAACCAAAGTATTTCCACATCTGTAATTTGAGCTACTGTAAAGAATTGTTCATCTGGAAAACAGTCATGAATCTCTAGTTGCTACAACATTTCTTTTGTTTGCTCAACTTTTGAGAGATGATCTCCAACACAGTTCTCTGAACCTTTCTTGTCTTTAATCTCCAAGTCAAACTCTTGCAATAGAAGTATCCATCTGATAAGTCTTGGCTACCAACAAGTAGCGAATTAGTGCATGATCTGTAAAAATAGTAACTTTAGAACCTACTAGATTTGGTCTAAACTTTTCAAATGCAAAAACTATTGCTAAAAGCTCATTCTCTGTAGTTGTGTAATTCAGTTGTGCTTCGTTTAAAATTTTACTAGCATAATAAATTGGATAAATCATCTTGTCAAGCTTTTGTCTCAACATTGCTCCTACAGCATAATCGCTCGCATCACACATCAACTCGAAGGGTAAACTCCAATTGGGTGAAGAGATGATTGGTGCAGTCATTAACCCCTTCTTCAACACCTAAAAAGCTTTAAAAGAATCGTATTTAGTGCAGTGATCTGTTAGCTTCTAATAAAATGCAAAAAGTTTAGAGATTTTAGAAAAATCCTTGACGAACCTTCGATAAAAATCTTCATGGGCAAGGAAACTTAAAATCCTTTAATAGAATTTGGTCATTCCATATTCTCAATAATTTCAATCTTGGCTTCTATTCCTTTTTCAAAACTTTTATGGCCTAGAACAATGCCCTCCTTTACCATGCAGTGGCATTTTTTCCAATTTAAAACTAAATTTATCTCTTCACATCTCTTCAAAACTTTACCCAAATTATCTAAACAGGTGGTGAATGAATTCCAAAAAACTGAAAAAATCATCCATAAACACTTCCATGATTGATTCAACCATATTAGAGAAAATAGCCATCATACACCTCTGGAAGTTGTTGGAGAATTGCAGAGACCAAAGGGCATCCTTCTAAATGCAAATGTATCATAAGGGCAGGTAAATGTGGTTTTCTCCTGATCACTAGGGCCTATCTTAATCTGGTTATAATTAGGATAACCATTTAAAAGTGAATAGTAAGCCTTACTTGCAAGCCAATCAAACATCTAGTCAATAAAAGGCAAAGGGAAGTGGTCCTTATGTTTAACTGTGTTTAGCTTCCTGTAATCCATACATACCCTCCATCCTGTCATTGTTATAGTAGGAATAAGTTCGTTAGCTTCATTTGTGATCACAGTCATTGCTTCTTTCTTGGACATGCATCCTTCTTTCTTGGACACGCACTAAACAAGACTGGCCCAATTATTGTATGTAATAGGATAAATAATTTCAGCGTCTAACCATTCGATGCCTTCTTTCCTCACAACTTCTTTCATAGCTGGATTCAACCTTCTCTGCTGCTCCACAGACTTAAAATTTTCATCTTCTAATTAATCTTATACATACAAAAAGATGGGTTGATACCTTGAATGTCTGCTAGAGTCCAGCCAATTGTCTTCTTGTATTACTTCAGCAATTAAATTAATCAGTCTTCATCTTTTGGCAATAAATTTGCTGCAATAGTTATTGGCAATATTTTTTTCTCACCTAGATAAATATATTTCAAATGTGATGACAATGGTTTTAACTCTAGTTGTGGTGGTTCTTCAATAGATGGCTTCATGGATAGACCTTCCTGTCATTCAAATCCAAAGTTTCAAATGTTTTCTTATAATATGAAATCTCAATACCTCTGTATTTGTTGTCTCATCATATTTGATCTCACATTCAGCATCCATAAGCATAGCATCCCAAAATTTTTGTGATAGATGAATGAACAAGCAGCAAAAAAGTATTGGATCGATTTGCACTCCAATTGCTTCAATTTTAAGGATTAAACATGCATAAAAAAAAAGGGGAAAATAGTGTTTTAGAAATTCAACATTTGTAGTTCTAATTCCTTCAAGTTTCTTGTCGATTCTTATCACGAACAGTTCGTGGACCACCGCTCGAGTCTTCTCTACTAATCTTCGGCCTTATAACGGATTGTCGGATCCGAATTTGTGGTTAATTTGAGGGAATTGGAAGTTTTGGAGAGCTTTGGTGTTCTTAGTGTTCTTCAGTGAGTTTCAACGAATTCCACCATTTTCATTAGCCATTTACAACCATTAAACTTTCCTTTTTAAAGAGGTCTAACATGCAAATCAAATTGATTCAAGGATTCACACTAATTTTTAAGAGGATTAAATGGGATTTGTGGCTTCATAATGAGAAGACAAGAGGGCTAGAAGTGTTAGTCATACTAACACTAAATTTGGGATAAATCGACCCACATTTGAAATTGAATTTAAAATTCAAATTATGGAAAAAACCACTAAAGTGATTTGATTTTTTTATTTTTATTAAAATCAATTTAACTAATTAATTTTAATTTATTAAACAAATATATTAACTTAATATCAAATACTAAATTAATATTTCTCCCTAATCCCGACTTCTCATAATTCAATTACTTGAATATGAATCCCTATTGATATACATCTAATATTTAATTTATATTTAAATATTATTAACTCTCCTTTAATTCATAATTAAATGATCAAGTTTAAATATATCGTATATAATTAACGTTTACTTCCTAATTTTAATTTGAAAGATTAAAATTCTTTCACCACACTGTTCTAAAGTTTAGTCCAATATGAGCTAGCAAAGGGACCTAATGGACTTACAGATCATGAGCTCCAACTATCTGAGATTAATCGGTCAAACTCTTTAACCCAGTTAACAAGCATTCGTTAACTACCGGGACACTCCACTAAAGCCTGTAGTTGCACTCTCCTCACTGTAGATATATTTCTGTCCACTTGATATAACCATTATTAGTAAGTTGGTCCTTCAAAGGTTGTTTGTAATTACAGCTCGGTCAAAATTATCGTTTCACCTCTGTAATTACATATTGCTTCTTAAGTCCCACTGATCCTCTAATGAACAATTAGTTTGTGGTCCAACCACCAAATCGAGTCCCTTTCGGGCCAATGAGAGGGTGAGGCCCCTTGTTCAAGACCTGGAGTCAGCACTTAAGGGAACAACCTATCTACTAACCCTAGAAACGGGTAGGAGTGAATTCTGTCTTGCAAGAATATGTCTCAAACTATCTACTCAGTCTTACCCCTGAAATGGGAGGCTTATTGAGTCGGCGATCACAGGCCACTCTCACCCATGCATATCTAAGCATAATCTTGAATAAACAAGAGTTCATAGTTTGCTCAGGATTAAGATCGAGTTACCGAGGTCATCAAATTGAAATAGTCAGTGTTAGAAGTAAACGACATTATAAAGTATAGTGACTATTTCGTGGTCCGGTCTTATGCAAACTCATTGCATAAGATGCCCCTACTCACAAGTCTCCATATGAACGATTCAAGATCACATTATTTGTATCAAATACAAAGTGGGCTGCATCCTATAGTGTCCCTAAGATAAGGTACCTAACCTAATCCTTATACTATAGACCATTTTGGTTATCTACTTGAACTTGATCTACTTTTATGTCTACATATAGTTCAAGTACTCATACTATAGCCATGGGTTCTTAGTTTATCGGATTTAGGGTTATATTAACAATAATTCACATATTCAATAACTGAATAACCTCGATAACAACTTTATTGATAATAGAAAATGTTTAATATTTACAAACCACGAGTTTTAGGATATAGAACCCAACAAACTCGCACTTGGACTAAAACTCCTAGTGGGGATTTATATATATGACTCAAAGTCCTAGACTCATTAGGTGACCCTCAAACACTTTAGCTGTGAGGGCCTTTGTAAACGGATCAACAATGTTTTATTCTGACGGTATTTGTCTGACAATAACGTCTCCTCCTTGTACTATCTCCCTGATGAGATGGCATTTGCACTCAATGTGCTTCCCACGCTTATGGCTTCTGGGTTCTTTCGAATTTGCAACGACACCACTGCTATCGTAATACAGAGTGATAGGTTGATGCATATTTGGAACCACTTCAAAATCTGCTAAGAATTTCCTAAGCCATACAGCCTCCTTCGTTGCTTCACATGCAACTACGTACTTGGCTTCCATGGTGGAATCAGCAATACAACCTTTTTTGATACTCCTCCAAACTATTGCTTCTCCATTTATAGTGAACACTGATCTCGATGTTGATTTCCTTGAATCTATATTGGTCTGAAAATCAGAGTCAGTGTATCCTCAAAGGATCAGATCCTTAACGCCATACATGATCATATAATACCTCGTTCTCCTTGGATATTTGACGATATTCTTAACGGCAGTCCAATGATCATATCCAGGATTGGAATGGAATCTACTGACTATTCCCACTGCATAGCATATGTCTAGTCGTGTACACAACCTAGCATACATTAAACTACTAACGGCTGATGCGTAGGGAATGCGTCTCATATCCTCAACTGCTTGAGGTGTCTTAGGATATTGTTCCTTTGACATATGAATTTAATGCCTTAAAGGTAATAAACCCCTCTTGGAATTCTACATCTTATATCTAGACAATATTTTGTCAATATATGATGCTTGAGACATGGCTAACATTTTGTTCTTGCGATTTCGAACTATTTGGATTCCAAGAACAAACTGAGCCTCTCCCAAATCTTTCATTTGAAATTGAGTTGACAACCATTGTTCAGTCAAGAGTCCTACTTCATTCCCAATGAGAAGGTTATCGTCTACATACAACACTAAGAACGCTACAGTGGTGTTGAAAATCCTTTTGTAAACACAAGGTTCATCAAGATTCTGCTCAAAACCATAAGATTTGAACATAGCATCAAAGCTTATATTCCAGGATCAAGATGCTTGTTTTAACCCATAAATGGATCGTTTAAGCTTACAAAACTTTTGCTCTTGACCCTGTTCAACAAACCCTTCTAGTTGAGTCATATAGATCCTCTCGTCAAGATAGAAATTTAGAAATGTAGTCTTGACATCAGTTTGCCAAATTTCATAGTCATAATATGTGGCAATGGATAGGAGTATTCTAATAGACTTTATCATGGCAACAAAAGAAAAGGTTTCTTCATAATCCAATGCCTCGACATGTGTATAACCGTTTACCACAAGTCGAGCCTTAAAAGTCTATACTTTACTGGCATGATCTTGTTTCTTCTTGTAGATTCATTTACAACCAATAGGTCTAACCTCATCTTGTTGATCTACAAGTTTCAAGACAGAATTGAAGTACATAGATTCCATTTCAAGGTCTATGACTTTGATCCACTGGTCTCTGTCTACATCATTCATTGCCTATTTATAGGCCAATGGATCCTCTAACCCATCATCAAGTATGACGAGTTGGCTTTCAGTTAAACCCATGTAACGATCGGGCTGATGAATAACTCTCCCACTACGTCAATGCTCTCTCAATTCTTGAGAAGGATGAGATTGATCAACAACTCTTTTTGAAGGACTAGCCTGATCAACAACTCTTGTTGATTTCTCTACAGTTCCTTCGAAAATCTCTTTTAATACTAGTTTGCCGCGTGGTTGATGATCTGCCATGTGGTCTTCCTCCAAGAATTTAGTGTTTGCCGACACAAGCACTTCGTTAACTTGAGGATCAAAAAATAGATCACCTTTCGTTTCTTTGAGATATCCTACAAATATGCATAATTTTGAACGGCGTTCCTGAATGATGTATCAACATATATATGCAGCATATTAGGATCTTATGCACTCTAATTAGCTCAAATTAAGTGGATAATACATGCTTGAACAAGGGAAAAATAGAGAACTAGCAAACTCACCTTTAAAGTCCAATTTCTCCCTCCTATCTCTGGCGGAATTGATCACGAACAAGCTCCTGAACCACCACTAGTGTCTTCTCAGCTATTCTCAAGCCTTGGAACAGGATGGTGGGATCCCTTGATTGGTGAATTAGGGAGGAGAAGAGGTGATGCTTGGTTAATGTTCAAC
>JAOANK020597020.1:0-11970 GCA_026257165.2 Telfairia occidentalis
CATCAATAACAACTTTATTGACAATAGAATGTGTTTACAAGTCATTCGAGTTTTAGGACATACACACCCAACAAGATCTAGGATTTTTTTTCCTCTCCTCCTACCGAGTTAGATATAGGATTTTTTTTTGTTTCTCTTTTTTATTCCTCTACTCCTACTGCGTTAGATTTAGGTTTTTTTTCCCTCTCCTCCTCCTACTGTGTTACATTTATTTTTTTTCCTCTCATGTGTTAAATCTAGTTTTTTTTTGTGTTTTAGGTGTTTTTTCCTCTCCTCCTCCTATTGTGTTACATTTATTTTTTTTTCTCTCCTGTGTTAGATCTAGTTTTTTTTGTATGTTCCTTTTTTTTTTTTTAATTTTGGGTATAATTTCGATTTCAACTTCCTCAAATGATGTGGTAGCATTCCTAATTCTTTTGTTTTCCAAACTGAAATGTTCATTGTTCATCCTTGATTTTTTGATTTTGTGCAATTGTTGAAATCTAAAAACTTAAAATCGTTTTAATGATTTTATATTATAAAATAAATCTACTAACAAAAATTAATTATTTAAAATTAAATAATGTAAGTTAATTGTAGGAAGTTAGTTTTGATTAATTTTATGATTTATAATTCCATAAAAATATTGAGAGTAAACAATTCTCGTGCCCAACCAAAATTAAATTAAAACATCATTATTCCTAGGCGTGCACAACCAAACATAGTTTTCTTGGATTCCCAAGTATCTTATTCCCAGACATCTTATTTCCAGGCATCTTTAATAAATGTTTAGTTATTCTCATGTTTTAGAAATTGGTTCCATTTTCTATATTACTGATGTTAGCTGGGATTCCACCTTTTAAAATCTTTGCATCTATAACTTTTCAAACTTTATAATTAAAGTTAACATTTGAATTTAGTTTTAGTTGTCTATGCATGCATGTACTAGCGGTCCTAGGCTTAATGTAAGTCGGGTCGTTATAGTCAACCTTGGCACCGTAGGATATAATATCAAAAACCTTCACCACGGGAGCAGCGGGCACCACATCAACAAGAATCTGGCCACACCATGATTGCTTGTAAAGTCACTAGAATAATTAGGTGCAACGGTGGAGCTGGACTGAGCCATAAAAGAGATCCATGCCAAGCCTAATACTAACTGAAATACGATGGCGGCGATGGTGGTGGCGATGTGAAATTTCTCTGGAATGGCCATGTTGGGCGGTGACTTGACTTCTAACCCTCGAGATTGTGTTGTTACAAATTAAATGAGCTTTTTTTCTTGTATGAAAAATCTTACTTTGTTGTACTTGCAAAATTTATATTTCTATGCAAAGCCATGAATCTAATCCCATCCTCCATGTTTGGCAAAACTTTTTCTTCACCGCAATCTATCTTTAGAAAGCTTTTGAAGAATTTGGGATTAATTGTTCATATTCGTTGTCTAGTTTGTTTATTTGATCTAATTTCTAAAAGGGAGGACAGAGAATTTTAGATAATTCCCTTCCCTTTCTTGGAATCAAAACACATATGAAATATAATTAATAGGTTGAATTTATATAATTATATATATAACGTGTTGCAGTGTTAGATTTTTTTTTTTCAACAAGATGTGAGGATGGGGATTCGAACCTCCAACTTTTGAGTTGAAGATTTATACCTTAACTAGTAGAGGTATACTCAGTGTTGCATGATAAAATCACCAGCTGCCACACGGAGAGGCCAATGCAGAGTTGTATAAGAACACGAGGAGAGGTCGCACCTTGGATGAGAGTTCAAGGAAGTATGACCTCAGCCTGGCCACTACTGACGTACCAAGAAGAGTCACGCACCACTAACTTTCAACTGTCGAGAATCACGTTGAAGGAATAGGGAAAACCTTAAGAAGTATGATTGGTGGGAAACTCTGCACTAAGTAAGAGGTTAAGCTCACCATCTGAGATGAATCACGTTGAAGGAATAGGGAAAACCTTAAGAAGTATGATTTATGGAATAATTGCTTTATTTATCTTTGTTTTGCATATAGGACTTTTGAGACCTCCATATTGTTGCATCATTCTATTTATGCCATCATTTAAATGAAATAGAAAGAATATAGGGTTAATTACTAATGATTCTGGATATTTTGTTTAGTAGATAAATGATGGAACATTATTTTAGTAGAATTATTGATCAAACAATTCTGGAGCAAAATGGACATAAAGGATCTCTGTGAGAATAATGAAAATTTGAAATATGGAAACAAATCTTTCTTTTATGGAATTAATCAACCATTGGATGTGAGCCATGTGGGTGATTTGACCTTATAGGTTTTCAGTCATAACAGAAGGCCTATAAATATAAAAAGCGACTGCCAAAAGAAAAAGTTTAGTTCGATTCTTTTAGAGAGCTTTTAGTTTCGAGACTTTTTTCCGCATATTTTCATCTACCATTGCAACACTTTCTTTCAGTGTCATAGAGAAGAACTTGTAGAAGGCAGAAACTCCAATGACGCTGGAGCAAAGAAAATGATTCTTGCAACTGTTTTTGTGGAGCAACTTATTTTTGAAGTTCTTTGGAGTTTTCTTTTATCATGAACTTGTTTACTATTTTCATTTATTTGTTGATGTCTTTTATTCGTTTTAGCATGAACTAATCACCTTTGGGTAAGGATTAAAGAGATGTTAAACTGAATTAGTATTTTAAGTAAAGATTGTCGGATTGAATTGTTTTAGAAGTGTTCTTTATTGCTTAATGTTTATGTTTTTCTGACTAATACGCATGCATACCTTTTCTATGTTTCGAGAGAAAATAGAGATGAGGTTTTCTTTTAAAACACATTAGCCTCTAGATTACGTTAGTGACGGCTAAGTGAGGAGGTTAGGGATAATCACTCACCTAATGCACAAAAATATCAAGTTTAACTCATATAAATTAATGAAAATTAACCTAAGGTAATTGAAAGTTCTGGGAGGATTCCGAAACTATTGTTGTGTGATTCAATTCTGCAATTCTTTTGCTTCAGCATTCTATTTCAGGGAAAATAACATTGTACCTTAATCTGAACACATTCATTCTCATCGTTAAAACCACAAATGCATTCTTTTTATTCTATCATTTAATTTAGTCTAGCATTGTTACAAAAATTCACAAAATAATTGGCCTTTGTTATTCTTTGAATTCACTAAGAGGTTAAGTTAGAATAGTTCAAAATCTACCACTAATCTCTGTCGAGATAATATAAATACTTATCACTTGTTGCTGACTGTGTACACTTGCACATCGCTTTGTGTGGTTTTTATTACAAATTTGAGTCTCACCATCGTGCAAGTCAACAACTGCCACCTTTCTTCTCACCTCATGCATGACAGCCTCTATTTCTCTCACCTCACCAATGGATCTAGGGTTTCTAAAAAGAAACCCCCCCTCCGTTTTCTCCTTCGATTATCCAGGCAAATGGGTTCTGTGGCTTCACTCTCTTCTTCTCTCCTCTGTGTGTTCTTTTTCGTCTTCTCTAGATCTTTGTGGACCCTACTCTTTTGACCTTCTTTTTTTCTAAATAGATGAGGTTACGTGATTTTATTTCTCCCCCCTCTTCGTCTTCCTCTTTGTGGACCCTACTCCTCTGTGTGTTTTCTCCAAATCAAACCCCTCTCTCTCTGTCCCTTGATCTTACTTCTCCCCTTTCAGATTTTGAAAACCAAAGGTCTAACCCTAACCTTCGATTCTGTTCACCCTCCATCTGTCTTACAAATTTTGAGTCAGTAACCCTAATTTCACCATCGATTCTATTCACCATCGATTGTGTCTTACAATTTTTGAGTCACTAACACTAACCTAACCCTCGATTATGTTCACCCTTCCATTTTTTAGTCAGTAACCCTAACCCCACCCTCGTTTCTATTCGATTCTCCTTACTGCTTTGACTAACATATCTGACCCTTTTGCCTCTTTCCACTTTTATCATTGTTTCTGCATTTGCATCCATAAAAATGGAAGGGTTTGGCAGAGTGGGTGATGATTCATTCTCATTCACCATATCTTCTCTTGTTGCATGAACTACCCAATGTAACCTCTTTGCCCCTTTCCATTTTCATCATTGTGTCTGCACGCAACTGTAGGAAAATGGAAGGGTTCGATGGAGTGATGGTTGAATGGATTTGGTTGACATCTGGTATGGGGAATATGAGGTAAGTACGACCAATGATGTTTACATTTAGTCACAATATATTATATCAATGAAACGTATGTACTGAGGTCGTGGTGTTTATTAATTACTTTACTATTAATTGTAATGTTCATTCGTGAAGTGAGAGGAGATGAGGCAACCATGCGATTTGAGCTTGTTCTTGTTGTTAACTATGCTTACTGATTTACCTTCTTGTTGTTGTTAAACATGTTGATTTGAGTTTCCTAATTTAACTATGCTTATTGATTTACCTTCTTGTTGATGTTATACATGTTGATTTGAGCTTTTTGATTTAATTATGCTTACTAATTTACCATGTTCTTGCTGTTATACATATTGATTTGAGGTTCTTGATTTAACTATGCTCACTGATTTACCTTGTTGTTGTTGTTAAACATATTGATTTGAGCTTCCTAATTTAACTATGATTACTAATTTACCTTGTGGTTGTTGTTATGCATGTTGATTTGAGCTGTTCTAATTAACCATGTTCTTGTTGTTATACAAGTTAATATCACCTTCTTTATCTAACTATGCTTACTGATTTACCATGTTCTTGTTGTTATACATGTTGACCTGATCTTGCTAATTTAAGTATTCTATGCTTACTGATTTATAAGAATTATACATGTTGATTTGAGCTTGTTGATTTAAGTACCATATGCTTACTGATTTAATGATTATTGGTGTTATACATGTTGATTTGAGCTTGCTTATTAAACTACTATATGTATCATTGTTGATTTGTTGATTTATTGATTTGTTGATTTGTTGTTTAATTTGTTGTTCCTATTATACATGTTGCTTCTTGTTCTACATCTGATTTCGAATTATTGCATTCTTATTGATTTACTAATTTCTTAATAGAACAAAATTAATTTGTTATTGTTGTTATACATGCTTACTGACTTATTGTTGTTGATTTGTTTTACATATTTACTTATTGTAACAGAATTTCGATTCTACCCTCAATGATTTTAGTTGTACAACTCCAAATACTTTAATTCTACCCTCATCTTCATTCATTCATTTCAAATCCCTTTGAATTAATATCATAGATTTAGTTGTTAGTTATATTATTTGAAAAAATCTTTGAAATTGAAATATATTATTATTCCTACTTTATTATTATTATTATTCATATATTTATATTATATAAATATGTCAAGTTGGTTGAGTTTATTATTTATAAGTGCACATACTTCTCCTACTAACTACTTCCATCCTTCTTGTTTTATATAATACCACATCCTCTATGATTTATCCATTTTGTCCTCTGATTTCAGAATCCACACTTGTGTTTTTGGCTACTTTGGTAAGCACTTCTCTCATTTCTTTTTTTCCCCTTAGTGTACTCTATTATACTTTGTTTACTCTATTCTAATATGTGTACTTTATTTGTTAAGTACTTGTGTACTCTATTTTCCCATTCTATTCTAATTTGTATCCTTTTGCTCTTGTTTTCAAACTATTGTGAATGTTACAAATGACTCCTTTCTCAATGGCTCCTACTATTTCTCTTTGTTTTCTTCTTTTGGATTGATGTGGAACCTTCTATTAAGGTATGCGAAATATGTTTTACTTTTGTTTTCTTTATTGTTTTATTTCTTATTACACATCTTTTTTTCTTACTAATATGTTGTTTGTCCTACTGTTTGCAGAGTTTCATCTTAGTTCGTCTGTAAAAAAAAAATTGTTTGAGGTTCATGCAGTTTGAGCATAATCGTTTTAGTTTTATACTATACACATTATTGTTAAAACTCTTGGATATTGTTATGTTTGATCCTATTTTTGTTTTGTTTTATTTTGGACATTGGTATGTTTGACTGTTTTTTGTACTGTAAAGTATTGGATGAATATTATTCTTATTTATTCCAAAACGTGTATGAACATTGTTATATGAATAAACTTGCTACACATGTTTTCAAGCAAGGTTTTTTGTTACATAAATTCATGATTTAAATTTCTTATACATTTTTTAAGTAAGTTAAAATCAAAAAAATATATGGGTTTTCCAAAACAGTTGAGTACCCTTTTAAAAAAAAGTTTAATAACTTTGAAAGATTTTAAATAATCACAAATAAGGTTTTTTGTTTAGTTTAATAACATATGGAGTTCATACTTGAATATGGTATTAAGCAAACAAATTCAAATAAGCAAATAAATAGCTAATAACAGAGTAAGAAAACAGTTTGAAAAATAGAATCCATATCTTATTTTGAAAAATATTATGAATAAGCAACTAAATGGAGTTAATAACAAAACTTGAGAAACATTTCATTTTTTATTTTGAAGGCAACAAATTTGAACATAATAAATTGAGTTAATAGTAGAATTTGAAAAAAAAGGATCTTCAAGCAAATAAATGGACTTAATAACAAAATTTAATGAAGGCTTAGATAAAATAGTCATGGCTTAGTTTAGATGAAATTTTCAATCTTTGTTTTTTGAAATTAACATTTGAGGACCTTTTTTAACGACTACAATCAAATATGCCTTAGATAAAATTGTCATGACTTTATTTTAAAAATATGCATGCATGACTTATATAAGCTTTTCAAACTTCCAATGTACTTCTATTTTTTTTTTAGTGAAAAGACTACAATTTTATGATTTTTAAGTTAAACGATTATAGTTTTATTTTTTAAGTCAATGTATATCAATTAAAAAAAAGAATTTAGAAATTGAAGCAAACCTTCATGTTTGAAATGATTCAATTTGAAGCAAACCTCCATAATTCAAATAAAAATTTGAAGTAAAAATTAGAGTATTATTTAAATTTATTGGTAAAATTAAATTATCAACTATTATTCAAATTATTATTTAATTTCAATTCTACCATTGTTTATGTTATTTTTTTCAATGCCTAATTTATTATGATATTCCATTGTTTTGATGTGCATTTCATTTTCTTGCATAATGTTTATGAATTATTAATCTTTTTATTGTTTATGTTTTATTTTTTTATACATTAATTATCAATATTATTTATTCTCAACGTTATTTATGAACTAAGATTGATTAAGCATAAAACACTAGAGAGATTAATAGTAATCACTCTATACCTTTTGAATATTAGGTATATGGAGAAAAGAAATTTTATGTCATATTTGTTGATCATAGGCTAGTTATTTACACTTCATGGTACGAATGCCATAGAGAAACTAATGAATTTAGGGGAGCGGGCCTTCGGTGTGCTTAAAGGAAGATGAGCGATCCTTCGAGGAAAATCATACTACCTGATCGAAGTCCAATGTCGAACAATAGCTGTGTGTTACCTCATTTACAATCTTATCAACATGAAGATGTGTCTTAGTGTTGGATTTGAAGAATGGAGGAATGTAGAGGAAGATGAGTCAAACATCGTCGGTGGGGATAGTATAAATTTCATCGAGAGTTGTGATGAATGGAGATCGAATAGTGGAGGGATGAATTGGCTCAATGAATATTCTCGAAATGGGAAAGATAGAAATGAATGAGAAATTAAATTTCTTTTCTTTTTTGGTTGTAATCCAAGGGGACTTGTATTTTGTTATTTAGTTTGGACTTATTTTGAAAACAAATATCAAATCTATTAGTTACATGATATTTTGTTATTTAGCTTTGTGTAATATGAATGATATATGTACTTTAGCTAAGCTTCCAATAAACATATGCATAGAAAAATCGCAGGCAGTAACAAGTCATCGCAACACCCATGGACCAAAGCAGAAGATGCCAAACTAGTCGAATGTCTCTTGACTCTAGTACACAGAGGTGGCTGAAGGTTCAAAAATGGGATACTTAGGCCTGGACATTTGCAGTAATTGGAGCGACTGATGAAAGAGAAGATTCTAGGATGCGACATTCAAAGAAGTCCCACTATCATTTGCAAGTTCAAGAACCTTAAGAAATAGTACATAGCGATATCAGAGATGCAAGGACCAACTTGTAGTAGATTTGAATGAGATGACAAGTTCAAGTGCATCGAGGCAGAGAAGGAGGTGTTTGACAGTTGGGTTAAGGTAAGCACAGCTCCTTAGTCACCATACTAGACTTAACTTTATAATAACATATTTTTTTAACATGCAGAGATCATCCTAATTCATGAGTCTAAGAAACAACCCCTTTCCCACATTACGGTGACTTGGCCATTATATAAGGGAAGGACCGAACAATAGGGGAGCCCACTGAGACACCCGTAGAGATGGCATCCAATGCTGCATATGTTATGTTGGAGGACTTTGTGAGTTTAGGATCACAAAAATACTACATCCCAAACCCTCCGATCATGGAACCAACAATGGAAAGGTTTGAAGAAGAACTCTCAGCGACTCTTATTAGTGCTGCCCCTACTGCGAAAGCTTTTACTACAGCGACATCATTGATGGGAAGTAAGAAAGAAACATTTGTTTGGAAATGAGATAATAGATGTTGTTGAAATAGCAATGACAATGCATACACACTAGCTGGAGAAGATAGCGGAGTGGCCCAGGACCAAGTAGAAGATGGAGGATGATCGACATAAGAGATTGATTGATCAAGTGGAAGAAATACCAAGCCTAGCAGTGGCAGATGTTATACAAGTGATTGAGATCCTCTTCCCTGATGTGCAGAAAACTGACTGTTTCCTGTCCATCCCTATGCACCTTAAGAGGGGACTAAATGCGTCTCCTCGAGATAAGTGAGGAATGATTGACCGATATGACCTTTATTTATCTTATTTTATGATTTCCTATCTTCAAAATGACGACTTACTATTTTTTGTGATTGGATGAAAGTGTAGTCACATGAGCCTGTATATTTTAATTTTTTGAAATATATTGAATATTTGTATTGCTTATGCCAATATTTTTTTGGGGTATGTTCTTATGGACAATACAATTTAATGTATATTTTGGATGAAATTTAATGTTTCAATATTTTGTAATGAATTTGAAAACAAAAATTAAATTTTAAATTCTAAATTCTAAAATATAAAATTCAATGTTTTGTAGTGAATTTGAACTTTTTTTTAACTAAGTTAATTTTATACGTATCAATACAATGTAATATGCAATTGGATAATACAAACAAATTGTGGCAAAAAAATGAATTAGATTAAAATACATAAATCAAAACTCCTAATTAAACGTTAAACATAGACTAAAGAACTCTGCACTCCAAACTTCACAACTCAGGTTAAATAACTATTCATCCAAACACATATTAAATAATTTTGCATCCCAAACATAGACTAAACACACCAAACACAGACTTTACTTAGCTTCAAATTAAATAACTCTAGACTTAATAAGTCTCACTTTCCAAACGTCAAAATTGAATTTTCTCTTATTATTATTATTTATTTATTTATTTTAATCTCCAAACTTCAGAGTCTAAACAAGAAATTAAAAGAAAAAAAAAAAAAGTCCAAACAAGAAATCTCCGACTTCGACTCGGGCTACAATTCCAAAACCAAAAGAGGGAGCAGCACAAAGGTTGAAAAATCACAATTCCGAGAGAGTCTAAGATTGATCACTGTATCAACATCTCGCCCCCGCCCCCATACCATCCCTCCCTACTTGCCAGTTCCCACCAGCCTTGGTTGCTCATCTTTTTCATTGACCCTTTCTTCCGTAGCCTCCCTCTCCCTAATTCTCCAAGTTCTCGAATTTGTAAGGTGCCCAAATCTCTCCATCGCCTTCCTCTTTTTAATACTAATCAGATTGCATATACATTCTTAGATTTGTATAGCTTTTGAACTTGTTCTTTACTTCTGTCAATTTGACTCTTAATTTTTGTTTCCCTTTGTAAAATTTATATTCAGTTTAGAAGTTCTCTGGCTGACGTATGGGGGCTTTAAAGTTTGCTTTTTTTTCTATTTTCCATGTCTCTTTTTTGGGTTGGATTCTGTTTGATCAATCGTAATTCGTTTAGGTGTGCGCTTCTTGTCTAATTAACAGAGTAACTGAACCGAAGAGGGGAACAAAACTAGCCTTCTCTCTCTCCATCTCCATTTGTGATGGCCGTACAGTGGTTACTGTTATGCTATGGCTTGATTACGCTTCTAGTGGTGGTCTCTTTCATTTGCGGTCAGTGGCCGATCTTTGAGGGCACTCCCATTCAACGTATTCACCATTTTCTCACTTCTGGCGCCTACGATTATTTATTGTAATTTTCTCTCCTCTTATCTTTTCATAGTTTTCTAAAAGTTAAATTATAAATTTAGTTCTTAAATGTTGTGTTTATATAGTCCCTAAATTTTAAAAAAGGTTTAATTATGTTATTGAACTTTGAATTGTGATTATATGTTGTCTATTGTTAACGTTATTAGCTAAATGATGATATGAAATGTATATTGGTCAAGTATGGACTAATTTGACATGACATGACATGGCAGATCAATGATAGAAAGAAGTGGATAGTTGGCAAAATAGTATATGGCTTAGAGAAAGGGACTTAATGCATTGATTTAAAGAAGAGTATGTTATGCATAAGCTACTTCTTTCTTTTTTTGGATTGGAAAGCCAATCTTTTCTTGATAAAAATTGAAGGAATACAAGGGCATAGAGAGCCCACACAAGAGAAGCCAAACTAAAATAAAAAGGGGCTACAATCAAGTAAAATAAAACCTAAAGGATATTTACAATTTTACATAAAACCTTTGAAATCAACGCTCAAAGGAAAATGTGGAACCTAACAAGGGACCACACCTCTTCCCTAGGTTTCTCAATCCCTCTAAAGATTCTATTGTTCCTTTCCATCCCAAGGCACCGCAAAATCGCACAAACCTCAAAAAGCCACAAAAACCGCTTCTTATCACGAAAGGACAGATGAAAAAGAAGCTTCTCAATCATGGAGCTGCAACCACTGGCCGTCTGACAGAAGCAACTCCAAACCGAGGAAGCAAAGTTACATCCCCTGGAAAGGTGGTCAAGATTCTTAGTTGCACCTCTATAGAGAATACAATATTACGGCCCTAACAAGCCCGTCGACTTCCTTAAAACTTGATCTAGGGTATTCACTCTTTCGTAAAGGACTTGTCGTGCAAAAAGTTTACCTTCTTGGAAATTCTAATCTTCTGTAATGAGGAAAAGATGGAGGAGTTGGGTGGCAGAGGATTCACTAGACAATGAAAGAAAGAGTTGCAAGAAAATCCAATAGAAGGGCTTGGGCCCCAAAGGTGATAGTCCCCTCTCCTCAGACTAGGCGAAAAAAACTCCAATTAGTTATAGGAGGGTAGTGATTTCGAGGTGAGGCCAGGCGCGCTCCTCAGGCGAAAGGTGACGCGACCTGAGCCTAGCACGCCTCGAATAAGCCCCAGGCGAGCGCTCTTCAGGCGAGGCAAGGCGAGGACCTCTTTTTTTTATCTTTTTTAAAATTTTTTTAATGTTCTTAAATGAAAATAATGAAAAGAAAAACCCAAAGCCCTTCAGAAAACCTAAAACGAAGAAAAAACCTCCCTACGCCTCACGCCTCTTCATTTCTGCCATCGCCATAGGTTCGCTCCGCCCTCCTTTGCCACGCTTGCTGCTCGCCGCCCACCGCCGCTCGCCGCCTCCAAGCGACTCTTCTTCTTCGTGGGTTTTCTTCTTCTTTTTTTTTTTAAAGTTATTTCTTGCCTAGAAATGAGTTGCTGAACACGATTGGGATGAGTTTTAACACTTTCTTTTGGTGTCTTCATGGGTAATTTTTTTGAATTTGAAGGTTGGGTTTTCCTTTTCCACTCAAATGATTTTATTTTATTATTTTATTTTAATTCTTTAATTGTTTAAAATTAAAATTATTTTTTTAAATTTTAATTTATTGTTCTGTTTCCCCGATAATGTTGATTTTGTTTGATGATTTTATTTTATTATTTT
>JAOANK020597238.1:0-11968 GCA_026257165.2 Telfairia occidentalis
TTAATTTATCGACGTTTGGTTATGAATTAAACGATCGAAGGGAGTTAAAAATAACATTTAAATGAGATTTAAATGTTATTAATATGAATAGGATTCATATTCAGAAAAATAGTTTTTTTCGAAAACTGGGCTCGGTGGCAAAATAATATTATTTTAATATTTGATATTAAAATAATTTAAAAATAAATTAAAAATAGTTTTGATCTAATTTTTTTTTTGTTTTAATTTAATTTCAGAAATTAAATTAAAAATCAAAAAGAAAATAAGAAGAAAATGGAAAGTTAGGCAAAATGGATATTGGTGATATTACATTGCCTTTCTCCTTATCTCCATGCTTTGCCACCTTAAAACAAGTGCTACCTCACCATGATTGAGTGACAATCTTAGGTGAGGTAGTTGTGCATGATCTAGCCTATAAATTGGCATCAATTTCATGCATAATGGATTGATGAAAAATAAGTTTCAAGCTCCCAATCTTTGGTTGTTCATGTGCTGAACTTTATGCAAAACATCACCTCTTCTCCTCCTAAATTCAACAATCAAGGGATCCCACCATCCCGTTCCTTGGCCAGAAAATAGCTGAGAAGACACTAGTGGTGGTCGAGGAGCTGGTTCGTTATCCATTCCCCCGGAGATAGAGAAGAATTTGGACTTCAAAGGTGAGTTTGTTTTGTTACCTGTTTTGTCCTCTTGTTAGCATGATTTTCCTTAATTATTTGAGCTAATTAGAGTGCTTTAGATCGTAATCCGCTGCACATGTATGTTGATACACCTTTCATGTGCCACACCCACCGCACATGTGCAGCGTCTTGACGTTGTCCTTAGCATCTCGATGTTTCTGACTTTTGACCTCGCGCCGAAAATGTGCATGTTGGGTAAGTTGATTCGAACCAGCATCGAGACGCTGTCCCTAGCGTCTCAACACTGTTGGAAATTAAGTATAGAAGCATCTTTTTGTGATTAGGGCTGGGGATCTTGATTTTTGGTTCAATTTTTGAGAAACTTCAAGGGAGAGACAGTGGACTACTGATCTGGAGCTTTTGGGAGGTTTTGGAGTCCTCAGGATCAGAGTTCCATTCCTTGGAAACCGTGTGTACTACGAAAACGATGTAGATCATCTAAGAGTTCCCTCTTCCTTCTCCTTCTCTGTTTATGCACTGTTTTACTGGTTTTTCTGGGTTGTTATGATGTATTGAGTAGCTAAACACTTGCGTTTTAAGGTGTTTGTGGTAATAAATGCTTAGAATTATTGATTTTCTTGTGGGAATGGAATTTGTTACCGCTCTCTTCTAATTTCCAGCATTAATTTCACTGCATTAAACTGGCCATTGGGTGTTTGTTTACTATTTTTATTATCTTGCCCAAGAGAGAGGGTAGTAAAATTAGACCAAGGAAGTTCGACACTTGTTTTTCTATGCATGAGTGTAATAAAAGAACTTGCGAGGTCAGTGATAGGTTTTATGTTTGCCACTTTTAAATTCTTGTTGCGAGACATCGAATATGAAGTTAATTGCGAGAGTTGGTGGACCCCAAGAGGGGGAAAGCCAACTCAGTTAACCTTATTCTTAGAAAAAGTGTAATAAATTGCATCCCATGAGTTAATTAATTGTCTAAGTGTTTCGTTCGCCAAGCCGACACCCTAGAACCTCCTTTCCCTCGATTAATTCACCATTATAGTGCATTTTTATTGCTTTCTTTAATTTTAGTACCATTGCATGAAGTTGAGACCCCTAGATAAAACCGAAATAACTAATTGATAACTAAGAAAATTAAAGAACATGATTCCCTAAGGACAATACTCGGTCTCTTGGGCCGTTATTACTGCAATTGACCTGTACACTTGTAGTGACACATTGTTGGGTGCGATCACTGAGCCTCTGATTTCTCTTCCATCTGTACCTCTGGTTCAGCAGTTGGTGTGGAAGGTTCGCCTTCTTGCTCTGATGCTTGCACCACCAGCCAAGACTTCTTCAATAATGAGTTGAACAACGACTGAAGAAGGAGGAGTTTAGCACTTTCTTGGTCTTTTTCTTCTTCTCCTTTACTGGCAGAGGTAGTGGTGGAATATGTTCCTCTATTTTAGAGGAAGCAATAACGTCGAGTAAAAGATTGAACATCGAAATCATGTTGCTTCTTGGTTCTTCTTCGTGGAGGCAGTGTTTTTGCATTCTCAACATTGTTCTTGCAAAAGGAAGAAGAAAGTAATTATATAGATGAGGGAAAGGAAGAGTGACTTACGAATTTAAATAAAGCTATAATCTCAAGGCAAATTAGTCATTTAAACAAAAATTAGTTTAAAAATCCCTTAATTAATCCCATGCAAAATTAATATTCTTGGAATAAAATATTGCAACAAATCTCTTTAATAATTAAGGCCCTGTCAAATCTCCTGGTCCCTGCAAAAGATACGTTAGGTTATTAATGAGGGCAGGTAAAAGTTGATTTTCAAATCAAATATCTCGTCTCTCCTCTACAAATTAAATGCTCCCTCAAATCCTATGATTCTCTTTTGCATAATTATTTGCAAAATAAAATTCAAAATCAATTCAAGATAATTATGAAAGGTGAAATTTGAAATTAGATTTTATTGTCTTCATCGAAATTAAACTCATGCAATTAAAATCAAAATTCTAAAATCTAAAATTCAATTATTTGAATTCAAATTAAAAGAAAAGTAAAAAAAATCAAAACACCAAAATAACTTTAAATAAAATCTAATCTAATTTATTTAAACCAAAAAAACAAATAAAAAAAATTTAAATGCAAGATTCTCCTAAAAAAGTTTCCTAAAATAAAACAAAGACGAAATTATAAAATGGAGCAAAAATTAGTTATCGTTATGCTCAAATAATGCTTCCGCAATCTTCATGCTCGGTTAAGTTTCTAGCAATTGAAGAGAAACACATTTTCAAAGAACGTTTTCTCCCCAGTCATGTTTAATCCTCTGTCCATTGACTTTGAAGTTCCTCCCATCGTTCTCATCTTTTAACATGACAGCTCCATATGAGAAAACCTCTAAAATGGTGAAAGGTCCAGATCAACGAGAATTTAGCTTTCTAGGAAAGAGTTTAAGTTTTGAGTTATACAACAATACTTGGTGACCTTTCTCAAAGTGTTTTGGAATCAGTCTCTTATCATGCCAAACTTTAGTTTTCTCCTTGTAGATCTTTGCATTTTCATACAAAAAGTGACGATGCTCTTCCAATTCATTTAACTGAAGAAATGTCATTGTTCCAGTGGCTGTGGTGTTAAAATTTAGATTCTTCAAATCTCAGAAAGCCTTGTGCTCCAACTCCAAAGGCAAATGGCATGTCTTTCCATATATTAACCTATCACGAGGCATTCCTATAGGTGTTTTGAATGAAGTTCTATAAGCTCAAAGAGCATTTGGTAATCCAAACGACCAACCATTCCTATTTAGGCTAACAAGCTTCTCTAGGATTCTTTTAATCTCCCGATTTGAAACCTCTGGTTGACCATTGGCTTGTGTATGATAAGGGATGGATACTCTGTGCTTAACACCATATTTTGCTAATAAGTTACTTAGGGTCTTGTTGATGATATGAGATCCTTCGTCATTTATTAGAGCATGTGGAGTTCCAAAACAAGTGAAAATATTCATTTGAAGGAATTTTGTAACTATTTTGGCATCATTATGGGCACAAGCAATTGCTTCTATACAATTTGACACATAGTCAACAACTAGCAAAATGTACAAGTTACCAATCAAAAGGGGAAAATGGACCCACAAAATCAATCCCTCTTACGTTAAATAACTTTATCTCCAAAATGAAAGTTAGTATCATCTCATCCTTGATTCCAATGTTGCATTTCCTTTGACACTTATCACATGTCTTACTAAATATGTGAGCATCCTTAAACATAGAAGGCCAAAAATATTCAAATTGCAATGCTTTAATTGTTGCCTTTTGCCCTCCAAAGTATCCTCCATAGGGTGTTGTATGACAATGCTCTAAGATAGTTGAAACTTCTGATTCAGAAACACATCTTCACATAATTCCATCATCATATTGCCTATAGACAAATGGACCATCCCAGAAATAGAAGTGCAAATCATGAAGAAATTTTTTAAGTTGTTGCTTTGTCAATTTTGATGGTAATAAACCTGCAGTGAAATAGTTAGCAATATCTGCAAACCATGGCAATTCAATATCATTAATTTGAGCTACAATAAAGAACTTCTCATCTAGAAAAGAGTCTCAGATATTTGGTTACTGCAGTATTACTTTTGTTTGCTTAACTCTGGACAAATGATTTGCAATATAGTTCTCCAAACCTTTCTTGTCTTTGATCTCAAAATCAAATGCTTGCAGTAGAAGCACCCATATGATAAGTCTTAGGTTTGCATCCTTCTTCGCGAGTAGGTAGTGAATTGTTGCATGATCTATAAAAACAATAACTTTAGAACTTAGTAGATATGGTCTAAACTTTTCAAAAGCAAAAACAACTACTAAAAGCTCCTTCTTTGTAGTTATGTAATTTAAGCGTGCTTCATTTAAAGTTTTGCTAGCATAATAAATTGGATGAATCATCTTGTCATGTTTTTGTTCTAGCATTGCTCCAATAACATAATCGTTCGCATCACACATAAATTTGAAGGGTAAACTCCAACTAGATGATGAAATGATTGGTGCAGTGATCAACGCCTTCTTCAACACTTGAAAAGCCTTCAACCAATTTGCATTAAACTCAAAAGATTTGTTAGCTTCAAAAACATGCAAAGAGGTTTAGAGATTTTAGAAAAGTCCATGATAAACCTTTGGTAGAAACATACATGGCCAAGAAAACTTCTAATTCCCTTAATAGAAGTTAGTGGTTCCATCTTCTCAATAATCTTAATCTTGGCTCTATCCAAATTCTATTCCTTTTTCAGAAATCTTCTGGTCCTTCATTCACAATGAAATGACATTTTTCCCAATTTAAAATCAAGTTTGTCTCTTCACATCTTTTCAAAACTTTACCCACATTATCTAAATATGTGGTGAATGAATTTTGGAAGACTGAAAATCATCTATGAATACTTCCATAATTGATTCAACTATATCAGGAAAATAGCCATCATACACCTCTGAAAAGTTGTTGGAACATTGAAGAGACCAAAGGACATTCTCCTAAACGTAAATGTACCGTAAGGGCAAGTAAAGGTGGCTTTCTCTTGATCACCAAGGGCTATACTAATATGGTTGTAACGAGAATAACCATCTAAAAAGCAATAGTAAAACTGACCTGTGAGCCTATCCAACATCTGGTTAATAAAATGTAAAGAGAAAAGATTCTTACGTGTAGCTGTGTTTAGCTTTCTGTAATCAATACATACCCTCCAACCTGTAACTATCCTTGTAGGAATAATTGAAATCTCACATACCTCTATAATTGCTATCTCAGAATAATTGATCTCACATTTTGCATTTAGGGACTCAGAATCTTCAAACTATTGAATGTGCTGCTCCTGCAATTCTGTCTCAAATGCGTCTTACACAATTTCTTCTAGCAATTGAACTATTGAACATTCCTCAACTTCTGGTGGATATCTCATCAAATACACTGAACTTTACTTCGTGGTCATGCACTTTCATGGTTAATTCTCCTTTTTTAACATCAATCAGCTTTCGACTCGTGGCTAAGAAAGGTCTTCCTAAGATTATAGACACATTTCTTATCAGCTTCATAATCTAGAATGATGAAATCAACTCGGAATATGAACTTGTCAACCTATACCAAAATATCTTCAATCTTACCTTCAGGATAAGTAATAAATCTATCAATGAGTTGAATTGTTATCGTAATTGGCCTTGCTTCTCCCACTCCTAATTTTGGGTAGATGGATAATGCCATGAGATTGATACTCGCTTCAAGATCGCATAATGCTTTTCCCAATTCTTTCTGTCCAATCGAAATTGGAATGATGAATGACCTAGGATCCTTAACCTTCAGAGGTAGCCTATTTTTCAGGATTGCACTAAACTCTTCAGTGAAAGAAACTGTTTCATATTCTCCTGACCGCTTCTTCTTGGTTAGAATGTCCTTAAGAAATATTAAATAATTTGGCATATGCTTCAGAGCTTCTATGAACCATATGTTTATGTGAAGTTGCTTCAGTACTTCTAAAAACTTCTTAAACTGGACCTATTGAGTTTTCAGCTTAAGTCTTTATGGATAGGGAGGTGGTAGAGGCTTTAAAGGAATAATAGGCGTAGATTTCTGAGCTTCTTCTAATTCTTCTCTTGTTCCTACTGTTTCTTCAAGTCTTACCTCACTGTTCACGTTATCTTGTTGATCTGCAGATTTCTAATTAACACTTTTTTGCTATGGTAAAGAACTTGTTCCAGTGAATGGCTTACCACTTCTGAGTTCTATTGCTTGCACTTGCTCATTACCTTTCCTCCTTGGATTTTCAGCATCAACAGGAAGTTGTCATTGAGGTCAAGTCTTTAACTCACTTGCCAATGGTCCAATTTAAATCTCTAAATTCTTCAATGAAGCTTGTTGGCTCTGAATTATAGCGTCATTCTTAGCCATGTACATTTTCATCAGATTCTCTAACGAATTGCCAGAATTGCTAGGGTTTTGTTGGGGCAATTACATATTCTACTGTGGCAAAAATTATTGATTTTTTTGTCCAGATCCAAGTTGAAAATTTATCTTCTGCTATGCTCAAGGGTCATGATGATTCCCTCTTTGACTCCAAGAGAAGTTAGGATGATTCCTCCACCCAGGATTGTAGGTGTTAGAATGAGGATTATTCCTGCTTATATAATAGACTGATGCTGGATTGCTGGGACAAAATTCATAGGTATGCCCTTCTCCATAGAGAATACATGACTCCATCGTGACTTGATTCACAATAGTGTTCTGCGGTGTAACAATCCCTAAGGGTAGGTTTTCATCATATTTGTCAATGAAGCAATGTCTGCCCTAATGTATGCTAGTGCATCAACTTATGTAGCTCCTTGTAGTCACTTTCCAAGATTTGTTCTTGCATCATGCTATTGACAACTTTTGCTTGATATCCTTTCCAAAATCTCATATGCTTCATTATATGTCCTTCATAGTAAAACAACATTTGCTGAATCATCTACCTTGCTCTGTGTAGTTGAATTTAAACCATTGTAAAATGTCTCAAGTTGAACACAGTAAAGTAATCCATGATAAAGACACTTTCTAAGGAGTTCTTTATATCTTTCACAAGCAACACTAAAGGGTTCATCCACATATTACCTAAAAAAATAGTCTCCTCTCTGAGTTTGGCATTCCTTATAGGTGGAAAATATTTAGCCATAAATCTTTCTGCCAACTCATTACAGGTAGTAATAGATCCTGAAGTAAATGTAGTTAACCATGCTTTTGGTCCATCCCTTAAAGAATATAAAAACATAGATAAACGTAGAGCATCCTGAGAAACTCCATGAATTACAGATGAGTAACTAACTCCCAGAAAATTCTTCAAGTATAAATGTGGATCATCTACATGTAAGCCATGAAATTGACCTACGATCTGCAACATCTGAAACATTACAAGCTTTTTTTCAAAATTTGTTGTCTGAATATTTGGTCTAACAATCCCTAGATTTAATTCATCGAACATAGGGACTGCATAATCGCTGATGACTCTCTCTCTGTCATTGGCTAGAATAATAGGGTTTTCAACCTGATCCACTGGTCTAATTTGTTGTTGCATTGCTACTCAAGGTAATGGAACTTTTCCTCTATTCGGTTGTTGATTTGCTTGTTCTATAGGTCCTCTAAGATAAATAGGATGTTGTTCCATCAAACTTATGCGATTTCTCAACTACCTCCTTAGTTTACCAGTCCTTTCAATTTATGGATTAAATTGAACCACCAAATCAGAATTAGCATTTATACACTAGTTGCTGCAATCACGAAGAAATTGAATCAATGTAAATAAAGATCTAATTCACTAAAATAATCAAATTCAAATAAGTTAAAAATCAAACTAATCCTCTGCAATTGTGCTAAAAACTTGTTGCTTGTTATGGTGAGGCTTAATTTGCAATAATAACCACACAAATCGATGTGCAAGTGTACACAGTCAGCATAAAGTGATAAGTAATTATATCGTCTCCACAGGGACTAGTGATAGATTTTAACCTATTCGTACTAATCTCTTAATGAATTCAAAGGTAACAAAAATAGAGGATTGATGGTTTTTATAATTAATGTAGAATTAAATTAAATGAAAAAATGAAAATAATGTTTTTGCGGTTGTAATGATGAAAATGAATGGGTTTGGATTAAGTTAACATATTAATTTCCCTAACATAGAATGCTGAAGAATTATAAGATCGAATCACACAACAATAGTCTCAGAATCCTCCCAAATCTCCTAATTATCTTAAGTTAATTCTCATTCACCTATATGAGTTAAACATGTTGTTTTTGTACATTAGGTGAGTGATTATTCCTAATCTCCCACTTAACCAGCAACTAACCTAATCTAGAAACTAATGTGTTTTAAAAGTAATTTACTCCTGATATTTTCTCCCAAAACATAGAGAAGCTATTTATGCTTGTTGGCCAGGCAGACATAAACATTAAACAAGATGAACACTTAGAAAACAATTAAATACGAAAAGCTTTTACTTCAAAACCAAATCAGTTCAACAACATCTCCTTTAATCCTCACCCAAAGGTGATTAATTCATGCTAAAACAAATAAAAGACAACAACATATGGACAAAAAGGTAAACGAGTTCATAATGAAAGAATAAACTAATGCTACAAAAATCAGTTGCTGAAAGAAAACTGTTGCAGGAATCGCTTTGTCTGCTTCAACCATCAATGGAGTTTTTATCTTCTTCAACCTCTTTTCTATGTGAATTCAAAGAATAGCAACGATGGCAGAAAAGTCTCAAACTTTAAACTCCAACCCTAAAAACTCGACCAGTGGAACTCTAAAAACAAAGATCCTTTATTTTACGATTGCTTCTTCTATTTATAAGTCTCCTTTTGTGATTAGGAAACCTATTAGGTCAAATCGTCCACGTGACTCACATCTAACGGTTGGTTAATTACGTAAAAGATAGATTTGTTCCCATATTTCAAATTTTCATTATTTTGTGCGGATTTTAACTCTATGTTTTGCTCCAGAATTGCTCTCTCAATCATTCTGCTAAAATAATGCTCTATCAATTATCTGGACAATATAATACTCAGAATCAGTAGTAATTAAGCACAATTCCCCTCAATTCTATTCCAATGTTGTCATAAATATAATGATGCCACAATATGAAGGTTCTTAAAAGTTCAATATGCAAAACAAAGGTAAATCAAGCAATTATTGCATAAACCAAAGGCAATTTACTCCAAGAATGAGATGAAATCTAGCCTAAAAGACTCCTAATAACTCTCTTTTGGAGAGTTATCAGCTACCAAAGAGCACCGATGTAGAACCAGTTTACTGCTCCTCATAATCAACTACCCACTCATTAACATCCAAGTTTGCATAATCATGAGAATCTTTCCTATGTTAATACTAATAATATTTTGCAGGCTCCACCAAGATTTGCGTCGACATCTCAACAACAACCTGAAAAGAAATCATTGATTGAGGACATGTTGGGGGCATTCATCACTAAGTCTAAGAATATGACCAATAATTTGGAGAGCTTGGTAATTAGCGAAGAGAAGGCAATTAAGAACATAGTGGTTTAGATTAGCCAGATGGCTAGCACTCTCAAGTCCATGCAAAAATGTTAGTCCCCTAGTAACAATGAGGTAAATCCTAGGGAACATTGCAAAGCAGCTACTTTGAGGAGTGGTAAGACTCGCTCGACGATGGGTGACGTTGTGCGTGATGTTGAACAACATTGAGATGCTCTGAAAGTGATGAAAAAGGATTTTGGAGGTGTGTGCATGATTCGTAGGGACAAATTTGACCTTTCACAGGCAGCGTTGACGATGCCCCTAACGCCCGACGCTACCGAAGGTTTCACTATAAAAAGATTATTCTTTGCACTAAATTGGACAGCCATTTTCAGGGTCATTTTCGAGGAACAATAAAGTTTCTCTTCATGGAAGGAGGGCTATTTAAGGCTTGAAGGTGAAAATTAAAAGTTTAGGGTGCGATTCTACAATGTATGTCAAGTCGAATTGTTTGGATAATCATTCTCCTTCACTCTTTCGTTTTAAATTTCTGGAAATATATGTGTAAATCTGTATTTTTCTTTTCTAAGACCCTGGGTAGCTAATTTTTCTAAGTTCTAGGGTGTTGATGTAGTTTATAGATTTGTAATTTGTTGATTGTACTCTTTAGACTCAATTGATCCTTAATTTCATTCTAGTATTTTTATGCTTAATGCTCTTAATCACTTGGCAACTGATTAATTTTTGTTCAATTTTTTGCTCAAGAAAGAGGATTTTAGACTGGATATAACATGTTATACTAGTGTTCGTTTATGCAAGAGCATGATAGGTGAGCATTAGAGGTTGTTAGCGAAGGAGTTTAATGCCATGTTGGTTAATTATTTGCAAAGAGATTTGGATTAATTGCTTAATGTGAGAAAATGTTGAAATCAAGAGAGTATACCCAGATCTTTGGCTTCTAGACCTATGAAATTTTGAGTAAATTAGTCTTAAGGGTCAATTAATTACGCCAAGTAGTCCATAAACGAAGTCAATACCCTAGAAGTACCTTGTGATTGATCTTCCCCAATTCGTTTCATTTAATTGTATTATTTAGTTCACAAACCCTTGCATGCGTTATACTTTTCTAAATAAAATTGAAAGAATTATCTTGGTAATTATGAGAATTAACAAACCAATCTCCGAGGCCGTTTCTATATTATAAGTTGACTCGTGCGCTTGCAGTAGTATTGTCAAAGTGTAGCATCATCAAGTTTTTGGCGTTGTTATCAGGGATCAATGTTTTTAATTCTTTTAATATTGAGAAAATTTTGATCGATCTTAAGTTAGAGTTTATTTTATTGGTTTCTTTTCTTGCTTTATCGTTAGTGCATGCGACATAATTGGGAGGCTAATCTTGCTCTCTGTTTATCCCGAGATTGACAGAACTTATAGGATGAATTTAAGAAGGAACAAGACTCGACCCATCGAAACGTTAGAACAACGAAGGGAAAAACCGTCAATCAAGGATTATTTCTAACTCGTTGTCCCAATACCTCAACTTGGTATTGTACATGAACCGCTCAACGTGAATAATTTTGATTTGAAACTAGGAGTCATTTAGATGGAGAGATAAAGTGCTTTTAGAGGACATCATATTAAGGATCCTCATAAGCACATTCGTTCACTTTTAGAAATTTACATAACAGTAAAGATTAATGGTGTACCTCTAATGCCATTCGCTTACTTTATTTCCATCTAGGATAAAGTGAATGATTGCCTTGTGACCATACTTTTAGAGAGCATAACCACCTAGGATGAGCTAGCCTAGGCATTCCTTAACAAATTCTTTCCACCAGCTAAGACGACAAATCTCATAACAGAGAAGAAACCTTTAGATAGAATGATGGGGAGTAATTGGTCAAGGCTTGGGAGAGATATAAGGGACTGTTTGAACAGGGAGTTGGGAACTCAACTGTACAAGATTAGAATTCACTTATTTAGAATTACTCCCTTAAGAGCTGATACCGGGACTTGAACGATGAGGCGCCTCACCCTCTCACTGGCCAGAGAGGGGTCTAGCTCGTAGTTGGACTATGACTATATTGTTCATTAGAGGTATCAGTGGTAATTAAGAAGTTAGAGGTAACATAGGGGTAAAACGGTAATTTTGACCAAGCTGTGATTACGAGCAATTGTGAAGGGTCGACTTATTGTAGATTGGTTAAATCCATGGAACAGAAATATATCTACAATGTGAAGAGTGCAGCTGTCGGTCTTTAGTGGAGTGACCGACAGTTAATAAATGGTGATTAAATTGATTAAAGAGTTTAATTAATTAATCTCGTATCATTGGAGCTTCAAA
>JAOANK020597345.1:0-11967 GCA_026257165.2 Telfairia occidentalis
TATAGCGAGGAAACCGATTGGTGGTGTTCTTGGGAAATCTACAAAGGTAATATTCATTCTGTGAATTTTAATTCTGTTTTTTCCTTATCCCATCTCAAAGACAAAAAGCGATAAATCGCTTCCGCATTTGGGATTCAATCCCTGCACTCGGTGGACCCAGCAAAAGTAGAGGCGCTAGCCAACTATTCGCGTCCAACTAATGTTAGCAAGGCACGAGCTTCTTGGTCTTGACTGGTTATTATCGTCATTTTGTACATGATTTTTCTAGTATAGCCTCACCACTAACCCAATTGACGCGAAAGGATAGTCAGTTTGTGTGGACTAATGAGTGTGAAGCAAGCTTCCAAGAGCTTAAACATAGGTTGTTTATTGCGCCAATGCTCACAGTGGTAGAAGGAACTAGACATTTCGTGGTGTACATCGATGCTTCCAAGAAGGGATTGGAGTGTGTGTTTATGTAGCGCGACAAGGTCATAACTTATGTGTCACACCAATGGAAGGATTATGAGCGCAACTACCCGATGAATGACCTAGAATTGGAAGCGGTAGTGTTTGCCTTGAAAAGGTGGCTTGAACTGGTGAAGAATTACAATTGTGAGATTTTATACCACCTGGGTAAGACAAATGTGGTGGCAGATGCTCTTAGTAGGAAAGCTACACATACAGCAGCTTGGGTTACAATGCAGACTCAGATTGATTGAGATCTGGAGTGGATGGAAGTAGCTGTGATGGTAAGTGAAGTTATTCGCCAATTGACTCAACTATTTGTTACCTTAAGCTTACGTCAAAAGATCATTGATGTGCAATAGGAAGAACTCAACTTGATGGAAAGATTTGAACAGTGGAGGGTCGGTCTAATAGAGGAGTTCTCATTGTCATCAGATTCTGGATTGTTGTTGCAGCGACACTAGTGCATACCCCAATATGAAGCACTTAAGACCGAATTACTGACCAAGACCCACAACTCATTGTTTACGATATATCTTGGCAGTACACAAATGTATCAGAATTTGAAATAGTATTATTGGTGGCCTAGCATGAAGAGAGATATAGTTGATCTTGTGAGTAGGTGTTTAGTATGCCAACAGGTGAAGGCACCGAGACAAAGGCCAGTAGGGTTACTGCAACGCCTATCTAGACCCAAGTGGAAGTGGAACCATGTCTTCATTGATTTCATCACTGGTGTGCATAGGGTAGTGAAGGGATATATAGTGATCCGGATGGTCATTGATAGGCTTACCAAGTCCGCGCACTTCCTTTTAGGGAAGTCCACATACTTTGTGAAATGATGGGCACAGTTGTATATGGAAGAAATTGTCAAGCTACATAGGGTACCCATGCCCATTGTCTCTGATAGGGATGCTCGTTTTACGTCCACCTTCTGGCAAAGTTTGTAGAAGGCTATGGGAACACAATTGAATTTTAGTACTCCCTTTCATCCACAGATAGATGGCCAGACTGAATGTCTGAATCAAACCCTGGAGTATATGTTACGGGCATGTGTCTTAGATTTTGTTAAGAGTTGGGACTTCTAACTGCATTTGATAGAGTTTGCTTACAATAACAGTTACCAAGAAACCATTGGCATGTCTCTATTCGAGGCTCTTTATGGGAAGAACTGTAGGTCGCCAGTCTATTAGGAAGAGGTTGGTGAACGAAAGTTGTTGGGACCTGAGTTAGTACAAGTTACAAATGAAGCCATAAGGAACATCAGGGCAAGGATGTTGATAGCTCAGAGTTGGCAAAGGTGCTATGCAGATACATGATGACAACACTTGGAATTCACTAAAGGTGAACATGTGTTTCTGCGAGTGGTTCTTCCGAAGAGGGTCTTGAGATTTCGTTGGAAGGGGAAATTGATTCTCCGCTTGAATGAACCATTTGAGATACTGGAGCAAATCAACCTTGTGGCCCACCGGTTGGCACTACCGCCTTCACTTTCAAAAGTTTACAAGGTTTTCCATGTCTCTTTGTTGTGGAAGTACATAGTGGATTTGACCCATGTGATAGATTATTGATCGCAACTCACTACGTTACCGCAAGTGCACGGGTCAAATTATAATATAAAATGGCCTAAGTGACCGAGTATCGTCCTTAGGGAATCAGGTTTTTAACTCTATTTAGTACCAAAATAATAGTTATCAAATTTTTTTTAGGGAAACAAACTGGCATGCAACGGTTTAAACGTAACAAATAACTGAATTGAGAATGCTAAAAGGCACGTAATAGAAGAAAATCAATAGACAAGTAGTTTTAGGGTGTTGGCATTATAAAACAGTACAATTAATTATTTAATTAACTCAAGAGATGCAATAGATTAATAATTTTCTAAGTCTAAGATTTATGAACTTGGGTTTTCCCCTTTCGAGGTCCACCGACTCTCACTAAGAACTCCGTACACGATGTCTAGCTATAAGAAGATAAAAAGTGGCATATAAATAATCTATCGTCAACCTTACACGCGCCCCTATCATTGTCACACATGAAGAAACATGCATCTAAATCTCAATATCTTATTTCACTATCATTTCTTTCAAACAAGATAGTAAAATAGCATGCTATATTTTACGACCCTCACTCACAAGCAAGATAGTAAATAAAGCAATAATACCTTCATTGGCCAAATGAACATAATCATTAAGGGCTTGAATTTAGAAAAAAAAATCAATAAAAAACATCAGAGTCAATATCGATAATTAATTGTCCATAAAAACTAACCAACACCCTAAAACTAAAGGGTTCAGCTACATTGCATCATAAAAATCAGTTTTAAACAACCCATGAAAATAGTTTACATAATATTAAAGAGAGAAAAGAAAACTCTTGGGCCGATTTTTCCCCGTTTCTGGCTCTAAATCGACTTCTGTGCTCTTGATTTTCACCTTCGAACACTCGTAAAGCTTCAAATCAGCTCTAAAATGAGTGCCCACCGTATTATGGTCTTGAACCTCAAAAATCGTGCTGAAAATAGTGACCAAAATGAACCTCCCGAACCCTTGTGGCAAAAAGAAGCATATATAGAATCTGCCGGTAGTGTTGAGACGCTGTGCTTTAATATTACAAAAATGCCACTGCATTTTTGAAAAATTGGGGAAAATTTTTGAAGTACCGTTGAGACACTACTACTCCAGCGTTGAGATGCTACCCAAAAAATTTGCATTTTATTTTTGACATATTTCGTTCGTTCCTTAGCCAAATTTGCTGTCCTTAGGCTTGTTTTTCAGCCCGAACAACACCAAATACGTATTTTTTACCTCCAAATGCTCGGTTCCTACAAATTCAATAAATAAAGCATCAAAGTACACTATTTAACCCACAAAACTACTAAATTTAAGGTCCTAATATAGCACTTTTAGAGTGCTATCAACCCCCCCAAACTTAGAGTTTTGCTAGTCCCGAGCAAAATTAGAATACAAATAAATAATAGAACTTTAATGGTAGCATGCTTCATACTCATCACTCAATGCACAATAACATGTAATGAGCTCAATAAAGGAAATGTTCATACGCATTCTATCGACAAAAAAGTCGAAAGCCAATTCTTATCCTTCCTTGTGTGTGTGTGTGCAAGTTTATCTCATTCTAATCCTTACAAACCCAGAGTGCATTCAATGAAGTATTTCCTAAACTACACCTACTCTAGTACTAAATTGTTTTCAAGTGAAAAATTCTAAATTAGGGAACTTAAAGAAAAATAAACACTTTTACCTGTTTTTTTTTAGAACTGTCAAATAAGAAAAAGTGTCTAAAAGAGCAGTCTAATCAAGACGTACTACCTTTGTTCTGGCTTACCCCCGCTTCCTAGGTCCTGAGCATCCAATTACGAGCAGCACCTCTATTGTAGGACCGTACTCTCTTTTCGCATTTTTTTTTTAAGAATTCCCATCGGCTAAGGGGCAAAAGAAAAGAAGAGTAACCTCTTTCAACATACTTTATTTAATAAACAAAAGTTTTAACAAAGACTCCTTTATTTAAGAATTTCACTATTTAACAATTCGACCATTTTGAAGCAACTTAATTCTACCTCTATTAATTACACCCTAAGCTTCCAGGACTATAAATAGGATGACTATGCGCTCGAAATGCAAGGAATTCAAAAAAGAATTTCAAACATAACTTACTTCAGAAGTATGCTAGTAGTTTCCCTATTTCTACTCACATACAAGTTACAACAAATCATGAGAAATCATAGTCCTTACCATGCAAGCATGAAAATTCTACTTTTCATCATAGAGTCATACGATCAAACAATCATGTTATTCCTTAAATATATATATATATATTGGAAAAAAAAGTCCTATTTCATCAATCAACAATATATTGAGGAGCTTAGTACACAATTTACATGTAATCTATCCTAACAGCACACAGTACTCAAGACACCCCACCCCAAACTTAAAATCGTGCATTGTCCTCAATGTATGAAAAAGAAAAGACAAAGCAAGAGTAAACAGTACTGGCTTGGAGGTTGATACGGTCCACAACGCTACAGGCACGTGGATTGAATACGGTGTGCTATGACTCCTGAAAATAGAGGGCAAGAAAATAGATTTTCAAGGAACAACTAGGCTTAAAATAAACTAACAAATAAATAAATAAAAATAAAGGAAAGAGGAAAAAAGTGCTTGGGTTGCCTCCCAAGAAGCACTTGATTTAACATCCTTGGCTGGAAGGGAGATCAAATCTTCAATCTTTCGCCACCATATCCTGAATCCAGCGAGCCTCCTTCCTATATTCATTCTTGATCCTACGAAGCACATTCAGGATAATATTTTCTTCTACCATGCTCACATTAGCATGCAAAACAACATGAGTAGAAGAATCACAAAATGCATATCTAAAATGTCTAGGTAAGGGTTTCAATTTTTTATCGGGAGGCTTATCTTTTTCAAGCTTCCTATCATGCAGCACAATCCTAGGATGATCTCTAACATGTCTAGCAGATGAAGAATCAGAAATAGAAGTAGAAACAGAAACAGGAGTATGGATGGCAAGCTCTACCTCATGCATTTTGCTTAAGCTACCACAACGAGATTTTAGCATGCTATCATTCTTATCCACAGCAGAAGAAACCACAATAGATTCAAATTTAATACTAGGTTTATCTAAGTCTTCTATTTTATAGCACATACCAACCTTAGTAGGGTGTTTAGTGGATCGATAAATATCAAACTTTACCTCATCATCGTCCACGCTAAGGTTATCTTACCTTGCTGCACATCAATCAGGGCCCTTCTTGTGGCCAGAAATGGTCTCCCAAGGATGATGGTTACTTCAACATCTTCCTCCATATCCAGCACCACAAAGTCTACAGGGAATATGAATATGTCGACCTTGACAAGAACATCCTCCACTATACCTCGGGGCAAGAGATGGATCGGTCTGCCAACTGCAGTGATATTGTGGTGGGTTGCATCTCACCTAAATTTAATCTCCTGTAAACCGATAGAGGCATTAAGTTAATAGAAGCTCCTAGGTCACACAAAGCACAATTTATAGATAGATTGCCTACAGTACAGGGAATAGTAAAACTCCCTAGATCCTTTAATTTTTCAGGCATCTTTTCCTGAATGATCGCACTGCACTCCTCTGTTAAGTTCATTGTCTCGTACTTCTCAAACTTCTTTTTTAAGGCATGATCTATTTAAGAAACTTCACATAATTAGGCATTTGTTCAAGAGCGTCAGTAAAAGATATATTTATATGCAGTTTCTTAAAGATCTCTAAAAAATTAGAAAATTGAGCATCTAATTTTTGCTTCCTAGTGCGTTGAGGGTAAGGGATGGCATTAAGATTAACAAGGATAGAATCAAAATACTTCCCTTATGATGACAGTTTGGGTGCCTCCTTTGATGTCTCCTCAACCTTCTCTTCATCTATTTTCTTCTCTTAAACTCTCTCGGCTTCCTTCTGATGTTCAGGCTCCTCCAACATTCTACCTCTTTTCAAAGTTATGACATTACAATGTTCCCTAGGATTTACTTCAATATTGCTTGGGAACTTGCCTTTCTGTAAGGTATTAAGCGTAGTGGCTATTTGGCTAATCTGAGTTTCGATGTTCTTCAAAGCCTTTTCTTGGCTGTCAACTTTATTCTCCAGGTTAGAAGACCAGTTCCTGGACTTCGTGATGAATGTAGCTAACATGTCCTCAAGAGACGTTTTTCTCTCAGGTGGTGGCTGTGAGGTAGAAGCATAATCTAGATGATTCAAAATATTATTGTTAACATACGAAAAATTTTCGTGATTTCAAATACCTGGATAATAATGAGTGGGTAGTGAACTCTGCTGGACTCCAAATTTGTTCTGTTGGGTTCCTTGAAATCCGTAGCTTTTATTCACGTCGTTGCCTTACTCTAACTGATGATTTTTCCAACCAGGATATGGATGACATGTTGTCATAGATGTAATTGATTGAAGCTTTCCCTGCATATTCGATTATTCAGGGTGTTAGTCAATGTAGCCAATTGTGCTTTAAGAGCACTTACCTCGTCGATACTATGAAGTGTAGAAACATGAGCATTTGATGTCTCTTTAGGCAGTGGTAGCTCGTGGCAGCCATATCTTCAAGTATTGTGTGGGCCACCTCTGCTGTCTTTGAAAATAACAAGCCACCTGCAGCTACATCTAAAGTGGATTTAGTAGCACTGGTTAATCCATCATAAAAATATTGAATTTGAAGCTAATCAGGAAAACCGTGTTGAGGATATTTGTATAGGAGGTCTTTATAACGCTGCCATGCCTCGAACAGCTGCTTTGTCCCATGTTGCCTAAAAGCATTGACCTTAGATCTAAGCCTTTGACTTTTTGCTGGTGGAAAGTATTTGTTCATAAATGCTTGGGTCAACTCGTCCCATGTGTTTATGCTTTAGCAGGTAATGTTTCTAGCTAATCATTCTCGCGATCCTATAAAGAGAAAGGAAATAAGCATAAGCGAATGGAATCAGATGGAATACCATTTACCTTTACGATACTGCAGATTTCCAGGAATGACCGTATGTGCTTGTGAGGATCTTCAGTGACTAAGCCTCCAAATGCACTCTCTCGAGCCATTTGGATCAATCCTAGCTTTAGCTCGAAGTTATTGACATCAAGTGGTGCATGTGCTATCCCAGGCTAGCCTGTGGAAACTGAGGGCTGAAAATAATCTCTAATTGACCGCGCAACTCCCTGTTGCTCAACCATGTTTAAAAATTAAATAAAATAATATAGATAAAAATAATAAAAATAATAAAAATAAAAACAAAAATATTTAAATTAAATTAAAATTAAAATTAAAAAATATATAAATATATATAAAAAGAATATATACACCCTAAAGTAAGATCGACAACGTTTTCTCAATATGAATAGAAAAAATAACACCACTTCCCTAGCAACGGAGCCAAAAACTTGATCGCAACTCACTGCATTACCGCAAGTGCACGAGTCAAATTATAATATGAAATGTCCAAAGAGACAGAGTACCGTCCTCAGGGAATCAGGTTTTTAACTCTATTTAGTACCAAAATAATAGTTATTGAACTTTATTTAGGGAAACAAACTTGCATGCAACAGTTTTAAGGTAACAAATAAATGAATTGAGAACGCTAAAAGTCTCTAGTTTTAGAGTGTTGGTATTATGAAACGGTACAATTAATTATTTAATTAACTCAAGAGATGGAATAGATTAATAATTTTCTAAGTCTAAGATTTATCAACTTGGGTTTTCCCCTCTCGAGGTCCACCGACTCTCACTAAGAACTCCCTACACAATGTCTCACTATAAGAAGATAAAAAGTGGCGTAGAAATAATCTATTGTTGACCTTACACGTGCCTCTTTCACTCTCACACATAAAGAAACATGCATCTAAATCCCAATATCTTATTTCAATATCCTTTCTTTCAAACAAGATAGTAAAATAGCATGCTATATTTTATGACCCTCACTCACAAGCAAGATAGTAAATAAAGCAATAATACATTCATTGGCTAAATGAACATAATCATTAAGTGCTGGAATTTAGAAGAAAATCAATAAAAAGCATCAACGAGTCAATATCGAGAATTAATCGTCCATAAAAACTAACCAACACCTCAAAACTAAAGGGTTTAGCTACAATGCATCATAAAAATCAGTTTTAAACAACTTATGAAAATAGTTTACAAAATATTAAAGAGAGAAAAGAAAACGCTTGGGCCAATTCTTCCCCGTCTCTGGATCTAAATTGACTTTTGTGCTTGTGATTTTCACCCCCGAACACTCGAAAAGCGTCAGATCTGCTCTAGAATGAGTGCCCGTTGTATTCTGGTCTTGAACCTCGAAAATCGTGCTGAAAACGGTGCTCAAAATGAACCCCCCGAACCCTTGCGGCAAAAAGAAGCATATATAAATCTACCGGTAGGATCGAGATGCTATGCAATAGCATTGAGACGCTATGCTTTAATATTACAAAAATGCCACTAGATTTTTGAAAAATTGGGGAAAATTTTCGAAGTAGCGTTGAAACGCTACTATTCAAGCATTGAGCCGTATTCCAGCGTTGAGCACTATTTCAGTGTTGAGACGCTACCCAAAAATCTGCATTTTTATTTTTGACATATTTCGTTCGTTCCTTAGCCAAATTTGGTGTTCTTAGGCTCGGTTTTTAGCTCAAACAACATCGAATACGTATTTTTTTTCTCCAAATGCTCGGTTCCTACAAATTCAATAAATAAAGCATCAAAGTACACTATTTAACCCACAAAACTACTAAATTTAAGGCCCTAATATGTCATTTTTAGAGTGCTATCAATTATGAACCTCTACACGTTGATGAGAGCCTAAGCTATGAGGAGAAGCCCGTCCAGATCATTGCCAGAGAAAAGAAGGTACTTCACAATCCGAAGATAGCTCTAGTGACCTTTGGCGTAATCACCACTTGGAGGAACCGACTTGGGAGTTAGAGGAGGAGATGAAGACTAAGTATCCAGAATTGTTTCGGAAATAGAAACTTTCAAAGCAAAAGTTTTTAAGTTGGGTAAGTTGTAATGTCCCATTGATTGATTTTGTTTGGTGTAGTATTGTGAAATTAATTAGGGACTAAATTGTTGACGAGTGTTAATTTGGGGAAAAAATAATAAGTTTTTGTTTTAAAAATAAAGGGGCATGTGTTTTAAGGAAAAATAGAAAAAACTAATAATAATGGCAATCTTGTAAATAGAGAGATTAGGATTAGGGTTTGGGGGTTGAGGTGCACCCTATAAATATGTTATTAGGGACATAGCCACCATGCCTCCTTATTTTTCCCAAATAAAAATTTTCCCTATCTTTTTCCCTCTCATTTTCACACAAAAGCCACCCTCTTCTCCCAAAATTTTTCCCTCACTCACGTTTACCTCTCTCCTCGATTACAACAATGGGCGGCGGTGGTGGTAGTGGCGGTGGTAGGTGACCGATAAAATACTTTTCTTACTTTTCCTTGGTTTTTTCCTACTTCCCTCGCTCCGATCAAGTTCTCCATTTGTGGGCAATCTCAACATCGTCTCCCCATATTCTAGATAGAGAACAAGTAAGGCAGCAGAGTTCTCGATCTTTGTATTTTCTAAAATTTTCCCCTTTTCTTGAGCATTATAGAAGTATTTTTGGCGAAATGAAAGGTTGAAAAGAAGCATAGAGTCGAGTTCTACGCTTTAGTTGAATTGGAATCTCAATTAGAGCTAAGGTGAGGCCGCACACGCAGCAGAGAAGGTCTGTAGCAGTGGCACATGTACCACACGTGCCGACAGTGATTGTGAGAGTGTAGGCACGTGGGAGCTCCATTCGGGCTGATTCCAGTGGCGTCAAACTTCTGAGGGTGAGTAGATTTCAAATCTGGTCCCTGTTTACCCATTCGAGGTGGCGACGCATGGTGGCGAGGGGGCGGCAGCTAGTCTAGAAAGGGCAGTGTCTTTCCTATGTGGGTTGCCCCTCAAAAACCCTAACTTTTCTTTTGAATTTTTGATTAATTGAAATTTAGAAAACTAATTATGCTATTTTGAAAATTTGGACCTAGTTTTTTAAGAAATCAATTTTTGGACGACTTAGAGTTCACTTGTTGTTTTTCTTTAAAATAGAGGTAACTGGCTTCGCTCCTGGATAAACCACTGGGCTAGGGTGGAAATTGTTTGATTTGTTTGATGTATGTGTTGGATTTACCTAGCATGTGTAGTTGGAGGAGTTGAGCATGAGGTTTTGTTGTAATGTTGAGCTTGTATGTGTGAGTTATGGAATGCTACGAGTTTCATGTGTGATATGGAATGTTTGATGCTTCAGTGGCTCGATTATATGTTTTTGTGACTTATTGGGACCTATGCATGATTTGAATGTGTGTTGCATGTACATGTAAGAGCTATACTATCTTTGCTTAGTGTTGTATTAAGAACCTCCACGAGATGCATTCTCAATTGTGTGCTTGTTGTGTGCTTATTTTTTGGGTTCCTCAATAAAATTTGTATCTTGCTTAGTGCTGTATTGAGGACCCCCACGAGAATGCATTCTCTGCTATGTGTTGTGCTATGTGCTTGATATTGAAGTTCCTCCATGAGATAGTATGAATTGGTATAAGACAAGGAATGGGTCTCTGCTATGTGCTGTGCTATGTGCTTGATATTGAAGTTCCTCCATGAGATAGTATGAATTGGTATAAGACAAGGAATGGGTCCCACATGAGATGTATGACTGTTTGCATTTGCATGTCTGACCCCAAGGGTGAAGGCTGCTTACTGTGTATCTTTATGCTCAAACTTTTTCTTTTATTTTTTTTTAGGTAAGAACCAAGGCTACTAGGGTGGGTGACGAGGATTGGATTACAAAATGGACCATGGTCACGAGTTCAGTCTTTTTCTTTCCATTGTTTTATCTTCTGTTGTTTGGTTTTAATGACTTTTGGACCAGTCGTTTAGTCTTTTTAGCAAATACTTACTTATGCTTAGTTTATCGTTGTTTACTTTACAATGGAATCCCAGTATATTTAAATTAAGTTTGAAACCTAGTTATTTAGCTATACCTATATTAATTGCTAGTTTTCAGTATTTGAGAATTTGTATATCTTTAACTCGAGCATGCATGCTAGTAGCAGCCCTAGGTAGTCTATATCTAGAAGTCGGGCCGTTACAAAAAGTGGATCTCAAAACACAAACATTGCATAAAGCTGATATAGACCCACGCGTAGTTTTAGACAGGAATGATATGATTAAGATGATTTTGAATTTTGATAAAGAAGAAGAAATAGAGGAAAAGGAAGAGGATGAAAACGAGTAATGAGATGCAAATGAAGAAGAAACAACGTCAGATCAAAGCGATTATTTTGATATAATATACATTGTTTGCACATTTATAATATAAGAAATTGAATATGGTTTATTACTCAAACATTGATTTTTTTTTTATTTTGCATGAATAATGTCGTCATGCAGTGAAGATGATGAAAATAGTGAAAGGGGACTTTGCGATGATTCTCGTCGAGTTGCTCTGAATAGAATTGTACAAGCCATAGGGAGAATCAACATTACATGGTCTTCTTAGCAACACAAACCAGTTGGAGGTGTGTCAAGTCTGTTTAACAGTGAGATACGATATTTGATAAGGAAATTTATCCCAATTCGATATGCAAAACAAAAAATTATTCCGAATGATGTTTATAATATAGTAATGGAACTTATGCTGGTAAGTTGTATTTGTTCTTTCCATTTAAATTCAATAACTTGCTTCTAAAGTTTTGCTGCATAATTGGTTTGTGATTAGTGTTTGATTGTTAAGGTGGTGGGGTTGGGGGGAGGGGGGTAGTTAAAGGATAATTGATTTGATTTAGATTTTTGCGGTTTTGTTTCGTAGTTTGAGTTCATTGTGAATTTAGTATTGTGGTTCTGAATCGAATGTTTGAGATTGATGTTGTAGTTTTTATTTTGGAGGTGATTTTTGTTTGTATTTATGGAAGGGGATGGTTGATTATGTATAATTTTTGAAATTT
>JAOANK020597452.1:0-11965 GCA_026257165.2 Telfairia occidentalis
ATGAAGATAGTTGTCCTCACTTATATACCATGGATCTCTCACTTTCCTAGCCAATGTGGGACAATGTTTGCACTCCTTACAAACGTCCCCTCAAACAAGATACTCATCTTGAGCACCCACCTTGGTACTCATCTTGAGCACCCACCTAGTACTCATCTTGAGTACCCACTTAAGCCTCCACTCAAAGAACCATTCGTCCGAACAAGTCACATTGTGGGAACTATGATGGTGCTTCTGCTCACCATTATAACCTTCTCCCCTCGAACAACACCTTTTTTGCTCCCGCACCTGAGCAAATTTTGGAGGATTCAACACCAACCACAATGTGGTAATGGTTGTGAGACTCCACTAATTGTTTGAGATTTTCCGACACAGCTAGGTTCTGACCATGACTCTAATACCACTTGTTAAGGAGGACAACACCCCAAATATCTCTACAATGGTATGATATTGTCCACTTTGGGCATAAGCCCTCATAGTTTTACTTTTGGAACACCCTGAAAGGTCTCATAATAATGACGATAGTTGTCCTCACATATACCATGGATCTCTCACTTTTCTAGCCAATATGGGATAATGTTTGCACTCCTAACAGAGGAAGACATGAATCTTAAACCAGACAATGTAATGGGGGATCATCTAGACATCTCCCTACATGCCATTGCGAGTTGGCAAGCTCCCAAGACAATTTGGGTCATCGACAATGTGCAATGTAAATCAGTGGTTATATTGATTGATTCTGAGAGCACCCACAACTTCATTAGCTCAAACATAGGTGAGAAGATAGGTTACAACCAAACCTCAATGGAAAAATGGATGTAATGATAGCATCTGGGAAAGGTTGGTAAGCTTGGGTAAGTGTTCTTATACACCCCTAAAACTCCAAAAAATTCTCATTATAGCTGATTTTAATATTCTACGTCTTGAGGAATATGATGTTGTAATGGGAACCCAGTAGTTGCAAACTTTAGGAATGATATATTGGGATTTTTCTAAACTAACCATGACCTTTACATTGAGTGATAGAAAGGTTATGTTGCAGGGATTGTCGAGTAAGAAAAATAGGGTTATTAATGTTGCCAATACTTCATATTTAAAACAAAACCAATAGGCTCCTCCAAATTTTGGTCTCAGGTTTTCCCAAGCAAAATAAAAAAGATATTCTCAAGGCAATCCTAGAACTCCTTTCAAACTATAAGCCAATTATGAACAATCCAAGGGTTTACCTTCGCATCAAGATCATCATGATCATCAAATTCTTCTGCAACAAGGTCATGGACTGGTCTTTGTAAGGCCTTATAAGTACCCTTACTTCCAAGAATTGGAAATCGAGAAGGTAGTGAAGGAGATGTTAGGCACAAGAATTGGTAGACCAAGTAACAATACATTATCCTCCCCGATTTTATCTGTAAAGAAAGGCAACGGAACTTGGCACATGAGTGTGTCGACTACCATAGCCTAAACAAAATCAGTATAAAGGAAAAATTTTCTATTTCAGTGATTGATGAACTGCTGGATGAGCTTCATGGAGCTAAACTCTTCTCCAAATTAGACCTTTGCTCGGGCTAGCATCAGGTACGAATGTGTCCCAAGGATGTAGAAAAGACAGCTTTTAGGACACATCATGGCCACTATGAATTTTTGGTAATGCCTTTTGGATTAATTAACTCTCCTTCAACTTTTCAAGCTCTTATGAATGATATATTCAACAAATATCTTAGAAAATTTGTCTTAGCCTTCTTTGACGACATGTTAGTGTACAACAAAAATCGGGATGATCTTTCGCAACATATAGTTACTGTTTTCTCAATTTTACAAAAGTGTTTACTGCACATCAAGCTAGAAAAATGTCAATTTGGTCAAAGAGAGATTAAGTGGGGCATATCATTTCAGGTGAAAGTGTGGTAGTCGAAATCAAGAAAATGGAAACAATTCAAGCATGGCCGAAACCACAAACAACTAAGGAGTTAAGAAGATTTTTTGGTGTTACCAGCTATTATAGCAAATTCATCCAAGGATATGGTAGGATTGTTGCTCATTTGACTAAAATGCTCAAGACTAATTCTTTTCAATGGACTCCTATTTTAGAGGTAACCTTCCGAAAATTAAAGGAAGTCATGGTTAAAGCCCTTATTTTGGCTTTACCTGAGTTTACCCAACCCTTCGTTATAGAATGTGATGCGTCTGGATAAAAAGTTGGTGCAGTGTTGATGCAAGTCAAGCCCATAACATTCTTCAAAAAAGACTTGCAAGGGAAGCCCCTGTTGACGTCTACATATGAAAAGGAGATCTTGGCTTTGGTGTCATCAGTGCAAAAGTGGAGTCATTACTTTCTAGAAAGGCAATTTGTGGTTGGAACCGATGAAAGTTTGAAACACTTGTGGACCCAAAAGTTAGCCGTAATAGCCCAACAAAAATGGTTGTACAAGCTCATGTGGGATTTGATTCATGGAGGAATATAAGAAGGGTAAGAAATATATAGTTGCAGATGCACTATCAAGAAGGAAGAAAATGCGACAAGACTCTCAATTGAACCAATTTCTATGCCACAACCTAGGTGGTTGACGACCATCAAAGAAAAAATTCAAGCAACTTCTAATTTACAGGAGTTATTTGAAAGAATTGCAAAATGAGAGGCTATTGGCCCATGGGAAGTACAATGAGGTCTCATTTTGTTCAACGATAGAATATACTTAGCCGAAAACTCATCATTCATCCAAGATATTTTGGGCCAATTTCATGGAAGCACTCATGAGAGATATGTAAAAACATTCCAAAGAGTGCGATCAACTTTTATTAGAGCTGCATGAAAAAGGACATCAAGAGTTTCGTTTGTAACTGCGATGGTTGTCAACGACACAAGGGTGAACAATTGAAACTAGCTGGACTTTTACAACCCCTTCGCATTTCGAACCAAATTTGGGAAGACATCTCGATGGATTTTATTGTTGGATTACCTTATTCACTTGGTAAGACATCTATCATTGTGGTGGTAGATCAATTAATTAAGTATGCTCATTTTGTTGCTATCTCTCATCTCTATACTGCGACTACAATAGCTAAGGTTTTTCCGATAATATTTTCAAGTTTCATGGCATTCCAAGATCCATTGTATGTGACAGAGATCCAAGTTTCACTAGCATTTTCTGGAAGGAGTTATTTAACTTGAATGGCACTTCATTCAATTTTAGCTCTACTTATCACCCTCAAACGGATGGGCAAAGTGAGGTGGTCAATAGAATTGTAGAAATGTACTTGTGATGTCTAACGAGCACTCGACCTAAAGAATGGACGAGGTGGTTCGCATGGGCAGTGTATTGCTATAATACAAGCTATCACAGTACCATTAAAACTATGTTGTTTAAGGTAGTTTATGGCAGGAAACCTCCTACCCTTCTAACATATATTCCTGGAATTGCAAAGGTTGTCACAGTTGAAGAAGAATTCTTTCTTAGAGATCAATTATTGAGAGAAGCTAAACACCACATCCAACAAGTCAAGCGCGAACGAAGAAATATAATGAGTCCAACCATCTTGAAAAAGAGTTTGTTGTTGGAGATATGATATACCTTAGGCTCCAACCTTATAGGCAATTATTTGTGTATTGAGAAAGAATTTAAAGCTATCGACAAGGTATTATAGGTCCTTTGAAGTATTAAAACGAGTGGGACAAGTGGCTTATAGGCTAAAGTTACCAGACGGTTTTTGAATACACCCCTCCCCTCCCCCCCGACATTTTTCATGTTTCACTATTGAAGAAGAAAATTGGTGACGAGAAGATAGTCCAGAAAAATCTATCAAATTGATGAAGGTGAAGAAAAATTAACCAGATCCGATCCAGAACCCGGCGCTACAGAAGTAGGCATATTGATTAGAAAACGCGGATCGCAATGACAACTTTTGATTAAAAAGATTTTTCATAAAAAATAAGTTTGAAATCATACCTTTGGGATGCCACAAAGGTGATAGATCATTGGAGAGACTTCACATGATCTTCTGAGCTATCCTCGATCTACTACGAACTATTGTGTGGGCACATTTGGAAGAACTCAGAAGAAAACCAATTTTCTTCTAGCTCTTGAAAGGAGAGAGAAGAAGAGAGACAATGACTTACTTCTTTAGGGTTTGACCATAAGTTTCTTTATATAGGGCCAAAACCCTAAGGGCTTTTAAATTCTCTAATTTAATTATGAAAATTAAAAACTCTTTTTAATTTCTATAAATAATTTTTCAGCTCCCATCTCATAGGTTTGGGCTCATGGAATCTTCCATGGACCCAACATTAAGTCATGCCCCATTGGACTTCCAAAACCCAATGAGTTCATTTCTTATGTAATTGGGCCTAAAGCTAGTCTAACTATCCAATTGGACTTTCAAAGTTCAATTAGCCAAATTCTAATTAATTAATAACAAATCTAATTTGTTATTAATAGCCAAATTAAATTATCCCAATTGTATTTAATAATAATAAATCTAATTTATTATTAATATCCAAATTAAATAATTTTATTGAAATAAATAATCTATATTATTTAATTTTCTTCCAATCAAGTGTTCGTTGCAGAGGTAACGAGCTAACAAGGGAACTTTAGAGGCCTACAACTTTGAGCTCCAATGGTTAAGATCAGTTATTCAAACTCTTCAACTAACCAATTCCACCATTAACCCAAGTTAACTCCACTATAAACCTGAGGTTGCACTCTCACACTGTAGATGAGTTATATCCACAAATATAACTATAACAGCTCATCTGATCCTTCACAAAGTGATTCATGGCTCCAATTGGATGAAATTACCATTTTGCCCTTGGGCCACCTCTTATTCCTTAAGTACCATTGGTTTTTTTATGGATAGCTTTCCATGAATCTCATCATGCGAAAAATCCTTCTTAGGGTATCAAGCAAGCAGGTATCCTGTTATCCAAGTCTAGAACCAGCACATTATGAGAATCACTTATATACACACTCAATATGGAGAAGTGCACACTGTACTTTTCACTATTAAGTGGCTTTGGATTCCATCTCGTGTAGGAATGTTCCCAGCTCTCCAATTGAATGTGTTCCTAAGACACTAGGTTTATTGAGCAAATAAATAAGTTACTCTCACCACGCTGCTCAAAGAACACACCGGCATAGGCAAGAGTTCATAACACACTCAAGATTTATATCAAATGACTTATGGTCATCCTAGTGATGTATTTGCATTTTCTTATAGTCTTATAAGAAAATGTACAGAACGCATTGCGGTCCATTCTTATGAAATTCTATTACATACGATACCGCCACTTACATGTCACCACATGAACGATCCGGATAAGACCATTTGTAACATTTACAAAGTGGACCATATCGACAATGTACTAGAATAAGGTCTCCAACCCTATTCAAACCATTTAAGCCACTACTCTTAAACTAGATCCTCTTGTATATCTGAGACATACCAAGTTTAAGAATATATCTGGTGGCTAATAAGCGATTAGACATTAAATGTCGCTAAATTTGACAAGATGCACAAATAATATTTAAGTCTATATTATTTACATTATTATAGTTTGCATGACGTCACGAGCGTAGGGAATAAATCTCAATAGAAGAAATGATCCTAATGCCTCAAGTTGTTCTAGATCGTAGAGTCAGAAGATGGAAAAAGGCAGTATTAATCCATTGGAAAGGTTGTCTCTAACTGAAGCTACATGGGAAGATAGGAAGCTAATGCAACAAGAATTTTCAAAAATTTCCCTCGAGAACAAGGGTGAACTTTAAGGGGGAGGGAGTTGATGCAATTCCTTATTTTCATTAAGGCAATATTCTAGTAGAATTTGTTTGTTCAAAGTAGCACTCAATTTGTAGCTAGTTGTTGAGCTTAGTTTCCTATTTTGTTGCAAGCTAGTTTATGAGTTGCCTATTGAAGAAGATGAGCTCAAAGCAATAAAGCATGAAAAAACTTGATAACTTCTTTTTTGTCAATTGGAGGCTTTTGGTCTCTTGAAGACCATATATTTTCTTTTTTCCTTTCTGTGTAATTTCCAACAAGTTGGAGCCTAATATTACATTTATCTGGAAATTTCGTGTGAACATATGCATAAGATAAAAATATGAAGTAATGACAAATATATAATGTAATAGTTTTTGTTTTTAAATTATATATATAATAATAATAATGTATACACATATTTTTGAAGTTGTAGCCATTTTTAACAAATTATTTACATTTAAAATTTTAATTCTATTAAAAAATTCAGTAAACATTTCAAGTTCAATTTATTTCTAAGTTAAATTAAATGTTTAGTCTTGAAGTTTTTTGTTAGCAAAATAGATCTCTAAACTTAAAAAAAATGTTATACAGGCTCATGAACTTTCAATTTTGTCTACAAGAGATTCTTAAACTTTTAAAGGTGTCTGATAAATCTTTAAACTTTCAATTTTTAATCTAATGTATCTTTAACTTAATCGATATTTTTTAAAATTCACAAACTTGTTAGACGCAAAATAGAAACTATTAGATACAAAATAAAATATTCAAGAACTTATTAGACATTTTTTTATGCTCAGAGACCTATTTGACACATTTTAAAGTTTAGATATCTACTTTACACAAATCTAAAAGTTCAAAGACTAAATTTGTAATTTAACCTTATTTATGTTATATTTATATAAATAATTCGGTCATGTTTATTGGGGTGAAAAACTGCAGTAACACTTTGCCCATTCGAGGAAGGCCACATGTCAAGAAAAGAAGCATGGGTGAATCACGGATGATCTCATGGGCGCCCAAGGTGGGAGGTCACGAACACTGAGCCTAGCTCAGCGGGAAAATACCAGCCTGAAAGTAACTGTTCGTCCGAGAATGGCGTTAGACAAAGTGCGGCCGGGAGAGAATCATGCCCCAACTTAACCGCCACCCATTGTGATTCACGGAAAACGAGGCAGGATTACCCCAAAGATCCTTCATCGCTCTGTTATAAATATCAGACAAATTCGAAGACAAAAGGTATGCACTAAGACCTTGAGGAAACTACTACTTTGCTCAACCACTTGACTGACTTGAGCATCAGAGTGTGGTCATCACCACCCTTCCTTACCTGATCTTTCTTTGCAAGTTTGAGGTTGCATAACTCTTTATCCATGTCATCCTCGAGGAATTTCATGCTGAAACATTTGGCACCGTTTGTGAAAATTTCGATAATCAAACCTATACTACTCAAGATGACTAGATCAGATTTCGATCATTCTAAAACTGACAGACGGCAGTCTTAGTCCAACAATGAAAGAACCTCCGTCATCTCGTAGAATCCAGCCTCGCCGACCAAGAGGGGTGGGAGAGGCCGAGGACACCAATCTGCCACTGCATAGATCGAGGCCCTACAAACCTTGGTCCAAGATCACGAGCAGACCATCTAGGCCATGCAAGTGCAGATGCAGACATTAACAAGCCACTTTCAAGCTGTGAAAACTCATCTGCAACGGTTAGGGAGCCACGATGCGACCACACATACCTTGGAGGAGGGACTTCAGGGTAAAAAGCAATGCACTGAGCTACCCCCAGCACAGGGATGTGCACACTCCGACCTATGAAGGGACTCACTAGCTCGGCAAACTCAACCCTTAGTGTTGTAAATTAGCTTGCGACCTAATCACTCCTAGGACGACTTGCAGGACAAACTCAACACCAAGCGATGGGAGTGCAACGAATCTTGTAGCTGGAGTCACTACACTGACGTGACAAGCAAGCCGAGCTAGGAGGATGCCATAGAAAAATCCACGCTAAACTCAAGACGAGCCTGCACGAAGAACTCAGGATTTTTCAAAGGATACCATGATGGCAAAGGCCTCTAGTATAATTACCGTAAGATAAATCCTTAAATTGAGGCTAGAGCCTTTCATCCCAAAGTTCATGAACGTCGAGATCCTAAGAGTTCAAGGACCCGACGATGAAACCTTATGATGGGACCTCAGACCCCATCGAACACATAGACACATATCGTTCCAAGATGGAACTCCATGATCCTGAATGTTATCAGGTGTCACGTGTTGTCTGTCACATTGATGGGAGCTGCACGAGCCTAGTATCAAAAACTCCACCCTGGGCTGATCTCAACTTTCTAGGAGTTGACCAAGCTCTTCGTCGATTAGTTCCTTAGAAGCAATGATGATTGACGCCCTCCCATTCACTTGATAACCCTACATCAAATGGAGGGCAAGACTTTGAGGCAGTTTGTCATCGATTCAAATGAGAAGCATTGCGCGTACGCGATTACTCAGACGAGGTAATCATAGCTACATTTCGAGCTGCTGTACATACGCAGAAATGTTGCAATACATTACCATCCACAAGGCGAAGACATTCCCCGAGTTATTCTCACATGACAATGGCCTCTAGACAGTGTAAAACCTCCTCATCTTCAAAAAGATAGTAGCCAAACGACACGCACCACCGTCTTCCTAGAGGGAGAAGGAGAAGGCAACCAAACTTGCGCTCTCTTGATCGAGGAATGCCAGATAGGATGAGTAGAGGGACGAGAGGTGAGATGAAAAATGCTTGAGTCGGTGGCTCAAGTTCGAGAAGTACACTCCCCACAACCATCTCTATAGTCGAGATCTATCTGGGGGCTGAGGAGGTCGACCTATTAACGCCACCCAGAAGAATGGAGATCGGATCGCACAAGTAGGATCAGTCCAAATATTGTCGATTCCACAAGGATTACAGCCATGATACCTCAGACTACTATGAGCTGAAGAGGCAGATTGAAACCCTGATCCAAAGAGGGTATCTCAAGAAATTTGTAGCCCAGTGGCGGGCAACTGATGCCCCCATGGCAACAGAATGGGATAGATTCTAATTGCTTACGAGAACTCACCCTACCGAAACTCACAATATTCGGAGGATGGTCCAAGGCCATTTCGAGCAAAAGAAGAAGACCCTAGTTCTAGAGGCGCGACATGAGGTCTACCTGAGCTCAACTGCTCAGCCATTGGTGCTCATCACTTTTGATGATGAAGACGCTAAGGGGTGTCACAACCTGCACAATGACGCACTGGTCATCAAAGCCAACATCGATCATGTGAAGGTCTTCTGCATACTGATCAATGGCGGTGCCTCAACTAACATCCTCTCCTATCCACGTATACTAAGCTCGACTAGGAAATAAGCTAATTAAAGCTGGGCCCTACCCCCTTAATCGACTTTTCAGGAGTACGAGTGATCCCAAAAGGATACGTTGAACTCCAAGTTAGCTTGGGTGAAGGACCTACCAACTAAGGAATTGGGATTGGCCATCGTGGTCGGCACATCGGCCTACAATGCCATTTTGGATGCCCCTCTATGCACCTCTTCTAAACCGTTCCCTCCACATTCCATTAGGTCATGAAGTTCCCCACGCCAAATGGTATTAGTAGTTCAAGGCAAATAGTGCACCTCATGCAAGGGTTGCATGTTAGCTCTGAAAGGCACTCCGACAACATACTCGATTGACTTTATCGCCCCTACCATGCAGACCATCTGTGAGCCCGAGCGTCAAACTTGTCTGGCAGAAGATCTAGAGCTTGTGCCCCTACTAAGCTTGGACAAGCAAGTCAGTATCGACACCAAGCTGAGAGCCCAATAGAGAGAGAGACTGGTTCATTTTCTTTGGGCAAATGCTAATGTTGCATGGTCGCATGAGGATATGTTGGGGATTGACCCTAGCATTATGGTGCACTGCCTCAACATGGACCCAAGTTATTGACCCATCAAGTAGAAGCACCGATCAGTCAATGTTACACGAAGTTCGGTCATATAGGCCGAGGTGAAAAAGCTATTGAACATCGACTTCATCAAAGAAGCATACTACCCCGACTGGCTTTCCAATGTCGCCCTTGTAAAGAAAGCAAATGGAAAATGGCGAATGTGCGTCGATTTCACCATCCTAAACAAGGCCTGCCCCGAAGACAGCTTCTCGCTGCAAGGATAGACCAGCTGGTTACTGCTGCACACGAGCTCCTAACATTCATTGACGCTTATTTGGGGTATAACCAAATCAAAATGCATGTGTCAGACCAAGAACACACCTTCTTCATTACCGATTAGAGCCTATATTGCTACAAGTGATGCACTTTGGGCTAAAGAACGCTGACACGACATATCCGCGCATGGTCAATATGATGTTCGCTAACCAATTGGCCGCAACATGAAAGTTTATGTCGATGATATGCTGGTCAAAAGCGCCACCTCAAATCAGCATGAACCTTACCTATTTATAGCTTTCGGAGTATTGTGGCAATAGCAGATGAAGTTGAACCCTTCCAAGTGCACATTCAACATCGCGTTGGAGAGGTTCTTGGGCTTCATGGTCCACCAGCGCGGTATTGAAGCAAATCTTGACCAAATCAATGCAATTCTTGACATGATGGCACCTATGAACTTCAAGCCTCAACGAACGAATCTTTGTTCTCAAGAGGTTTGTATCTCGAGCCACCAACAAGTGTTTTTCCTTCTTCAAGGTGCTGCGAAAGAAGAGACTATTCAAATGGACTGATGATTGTAACCAGGCCTTTGCCCAATTGAAGGAGTATCTGAGCTCGGCACCGCCCGTCTCAAAACCCATCAGAGAAGACTAGCTCCAACTGTACTTGGCTATTTCGGACATCGCGGTCAGCTATGCCCTAGTCAAGGAAGAGGATGAGATATAGATGTTTGTCTACTACACTAGCAAAATGTTAGCCGGGGCTGAAATAAAGTACCCTGATCTCAAAAAGTTAGCACTAGCACTCATCACCTTGACTAAGAGGCTTCGCCCCTATTTTTAGGTGCATCAAGTAACCGTGCTTACGCACTTGCCCTTAAAACAGGTGTTGCATAAGCTCGAAGTATTGGGGAGATTGATGAAATGGGCCATTGAGCTTAGAAAGCATGATATACGCTTCGAGCCAAGACCTCAGTCAAGGAGCAAGCATTAGCAGACTTCATCACTGAACTCCCTCCCTCCTCAATACAGGAGGTGTTAGAGGAGCCATGTACCCTCTATGTAGACGAGTTGTCAAATGAGAAAGGTGTTGGAGCTGGGATCTTATTGGTCTCACCTGACGGGGCTAGATTTAAATATGCCTTGCACTTCAATTTTCAAGCGTAGAATAACGAGGCAGAGTATGAGGCTCTGATTGTTGGTCTCAAGCTAGCACGGGTCTTGGAGCTCGGTACCCTTTTTTACTCCTATAATTTTCTTTTTCAACAAGCTTAGTTTACACTATCATATTATTCTCTTATTTTTCCACAAAATTTTATTCTTCTTTGTCATCTTATTTTTCTTAATTTAGTTTTTCCTCTATTTTTTGTATTGATTTCTTAACAAAAATTTAGAAATAGAGTGTAGTTTTTTTTTTTTTTTTAAAATTGTAGTTACATGAGGGATGATTGAAAACTAATACAAACAAGTTGATTAAAGGTAAACTATTGAATAGTAAATCAATGATACACTTGATATTAAGTGTATCACTTATATACTTATTATTACATATACAAAAAAAAAAAAAGTATATCAACAGTATATTATGTATCAGGTATATCGGTGACATATCATTGATATTACTAATATACTTGATACTAAGTATATCACTGCTATACTTCTTATTTCATGTATTGACGATATATTTAAATCAAGTATATCAATGGTAAGTTATTAGTATATCATTGATATACCTAATACAAAATGACATGTATTAAAGGAAACTGCTCTTTTAAGGGTATTTCAGACTTTTCCGCATTTTGGGTTGGGATGGGCTTAGATTTTTTGCTTTATTTGTAAAATATAAATGTGATTGCTAGATTTGTAATATCCTATTTATTTTTTGCCATATTTGCAACAGCCCCTTTTAATATATTATATATTAAAATATATTTAAATTAATTAAATTTTATTCAAATAATTATTTATTAAATCAAATCATATATTTTAATATCTTATATATTAAAATATATTTAATTATCTAAA
>JAOANK020597557.1:0-11964 GCA_026257165.2 Telfairia occidentalis
TTTATTAAGAGTTTTTGCTCAATTATCTCTGTGGATCGACCTTGTTGCTACACCTCAAGGTGTATACTTGCACCTAGAAGGCAAACTACCACAACAGGGCTAGAATTAGCCTTAAGGCTGGCCATAATCGTGGTAAGATTATGGCGCTGCACGGTTCGAAAAGTTGTGACCATGACACCCAGCAGGCAACGTTGAGTGCAACATGTCAACACACGTGCAAAACGATACACACCAGCATACATGTGCGCGTGCGTGCACGCGTCAACGCCCCCAATGTCTAGACGCTGCGCGACGCCCTGATCGACGCCCAGTGCACACACGTGCGAGCGCTAGCTAGCCCACATGCGTGTTTCCATCCAGCGTTTACACGTTGCGCAACGCCGATATGCCCACACGCACGTGCCCATGCGTGCGCGCACATGCTGCTCAACCCGCGACAGCATTGAGACACTGTTTTCATCGTCTTGACATTGTCCCTTTGTGTTGACCAAACAAGACCAGTGTCGAGACGCTATCTTATGGCATTTCAATACTGCAGGCAGAATGCTCATTAAAATGTCATTTTTCATTCTTATTTGGGGGGAGGCCATTTGGAGATCTGAGAGCACACTTTGGAGCATGGTGTTTCAGAGGGAGAGAGAGCTTCCCATGAAGTCCCCGAAGCGATCCGAGGCTTGGGATTGCGAGTCTTACATCGAAAATGAGTTTGGCACGCGTCTTTGGGAGTTTTCTTCCTATTTTCTATACTTGGTTTCGTAGTGTATTTTCTTAGGAATTTTTGTTTTTATTTGTGAACTTTAGTGGCGAAATTCCGCCTTGATGCATTGTAACGCTTAGTGACTTTTTTAATGCTTTATTAATTTATCAACTTTTTCATATCCCCTGTGATTATTCATGTAGTTGCGTGCTCAATGCAGTGTAATCTTCTGATCGAGGATTAATTTGTTGTATGATTTAAGTTTTAGCTCGAGAGAGTAAGGCTTAGATTAGATCTCGATTGCATGATTGTAGTAGGCTAACATGATGAGCAGAGGTCTATTTTAGAGAAGCATGTGTTATTATCTCTAGTGGGTCTGTTGTGAACCGTGATGACAAGCAGGTTTTCCTTGAGCTCGAGAGAGGATGAGATCACAATGGGTCTTCTAAGGGGTGATAATCGGTGGGTAGTTCGTAATGCCTTGCTAGGTGTGTGGGTAATAGACCGAGAGGTTGAGTATGCATGTTTAGTAGGAGATTAGCTAAGCTCGAGAGAGGAAGTCAGACTTTAGTTAAACAGAGCTTATAGTTGCATAGCTATAGGAAAGTCCGTTATTAGTAAAGTTTGGTGTCTCAAAGCATAGCAATTAAAGTCAAGGCACGTTCTTCTTAGATGTCCTCCACCTATCTAGGAGTAGTTGTGTAACTTAGACTTCCTTTTAATAATGGATTCCCTAGATAAAATGAGGTGTGACTATCCATGGTAATTAATCAAACTAGAAACTCAATCCCCAGGACGACACTTGACACTTATATTCACTATACTAAAACTAACCCGTACATTGCGGTGCATCGCACTAGGTGGCGATCAAGTTTCTGGCATCTGCTGAAGACCGATCGAACACTCGGTGCTGGTGTCACAAGTCATAAATTCACACAAATAAATGTGCTAAGTGTACACAATCTGCAGCAAGTGATAAGTATTTTTACATCGTATCCATAGGGATTAACAGTAGATTTTTAACGTATTCGCCTTTGCTCTCTTAGTGAATTCAAGGTGACAAAAAGAATGATTGTTGGTTATTTTTATATATAATGCTACTCAATTAAAATGACAGAATAAAATAAATGCTAAAGCAGTGGTAGTAATAAGAATGAATGTGTTTAGATTTAGGTAACATACTATTTTCACTAACATAGAATGCTGAAGCAAAAGAATTGCAGGATCGATTCACACAACAATAGTCTTTCAGAATCTTTCCAGATCTTCCAAGTATCTTAAGTTAATTTTTACTACCTTATATGAGTTAAGTCTATTGATTTCGTGCATTAAGTGAATGATTATTCTTAACATCCCCACTTAGCCAGCAACTAACCTAATCTAGAGGCTAATGTATTCTAAAAGCAATCTACTTCTCACGTTTTCTTCTGAAACTTAGAGAAGTTATTTATGTGTGTTGGCTCGACAGACAAACATTAAACAATGAGAACACTAAAAAACATTCAGCAAGCTTTTACTTTGAAACTAAAATTAGTTTGATAAAAAAACATCTCCCTTAATCCTCACACAAAGGTAATTTAGTTCATGCTAAAATAAAGAGAAAAAAGTAAAATAATAACAAAACAGTAAAAGAAAACATATGCATGAAAGCCTAAGGAATTTCATAATGACATCCTCCACGAGTGTCGTGAGTCGAATTACTTCTTCTCCTTCAACCTCCACGAAGTTCCTCTTCTTCAACTCTCCTCTCCTAAAGTAAATACGGCAGCGCCTAAGAAAACTTATCGTGAAAACTAACTGAAAGTAGAAAATTGAGAATTAGACTTCAAAATACGGATCCCTCTAATCAGCGACCTTCTTTTCTATTTATAAGCTCCCTTTTTTATTAGGAAACTTATTAGGTCAGATTGTCCAGTAAACGATAAGATAAGTTTCCATATTTGAATTTTCATTATCTCCGCATAGATTTTATCTATTCTTTTTATTGGATAAATGCTCGATCAATTGTTTTGTTAAAATATTGCTCCATCAATTTCCTGCTCAACAAAATATCCAGAATCAGTAGCTTTACCATGATCCTTGTCCCTGCCTTGCCAACCAGTTCCTCTTCCACGAAGAGGCATGATCTACAAACTAAACCCAAATCAGCCTATTTATCACATAAGTACTAGGGTAAGTCTTATTACAGGGCAATCACAATCCTAGCACATTTTCTCAAAACATAGCTAATCTCATACTCAAATTGGAAGCAATATAGCCAAGGTGACACAATGTTGCTTACGATGTAAGCAGTCTACAGAACCGTAATGGCTCTGATACTAACTATAACGACCCGACTTCTAGATGTAGACTACCTAGGGCCACTACTAGCATGCATGCTCGAAACTAAAGGTTTACAAGTAACTTAGTTCAGAAACGACCTTTATTACATAAGAAAATAAATAGGGTAAATAAGTTCAAAATTAACAAAAACATACTAGGATCCTGATTTTTTAAATTAAAATAGTGAGATAACTGGGCATAGTGAAAGTAAAATGCAAGTTCGATTAACAGTTCGAAAACTAATACTTAAAATAATGAAAAAAACTTAATGCAGAAGTCTAAACTTGTGTCCATGGCCCTAATCACAATTCGCTCTTCGTCAGCCACCTCGATAGGTTTTCTCTTTACCTAAAAGAAAAGAAAAAGAATGGGTTGAGTATAAAATATACCCAGTAAGTAACTTCGACCCTTAGGTCAGACATGCAAGCACACATAATCATACGGCTCATGTTGGACTCTCACAAGAGTATACCATCTCGAGGCACCTCAAATAAGTACACAACAACACAAAGTAGAGAATGCATCTCATGGAGGTTCTCAATTCAACACTAAGCAAAGATATGAAATCTCCCAGAGAAACCTCAAATGAGCACACAACAACACAAAGCGGAGAATGCATCTCGAGGAGGTCCTCAACACAATACTAAGCAAAGATGGTATAACACCAATATATGAATATGCAACACACAAACCATACTATGCATAGGTCTCACAACATATCACATAATTCGAAACATCAAGGCATCCAACATTCCAATAATACCCCATATATCCATAAACAACAAATATACGATGCTCATGGCATATAACTTCCACATATACAATCCACCATGTATCATGCTTAACACACTAGCCTATCATCATACACACATTCTCAAATCACATATGATAGGCATAATAAACACATACATCAAAACAAGACAAACAACTGCTAACCTAGCCCAATGGTTTATCTAGGAGCGAAGTCACTTACCTCTCTAGTTCGAAAGAAAGAGCAAGTAAATTCCACGAAAACCGATAATATATTCCTTAAGCAACCTATGTCCAAATTCCAAAAAAATACCTTAATTATTTCTTAAATTCCAAATAATCAAAAATTAAAAAGGAACATTAAGGTTTTCGAGGGACAAACGACATAGGAAAACACTGCCTTTTATGGATCAGTCGCAACTCACGCGCCGCCGCCGTCCGACGAGTGATTAGTTTTGCAATGTATTAAACACCGTTGTCCAACTCACGCACTGCCTCAAATGGACAAACATGGATCAGTTTTGCAATCTATTCACCCTTAGGAGTCTAACGTTGCCCGAATTGCACCGATCGAAGCCCTAACGCACTGCCACTGGCACCAACAATATTGATGCATATGTTACACGTGCCGCAGTTGCAGCCCTTCTCTGCTACGTGTGCTGCCTCACCTCTTCTCCAGTTGCGATTCTACTTCCACCAACGCGTATATCTCGACTTCGTGCTTCTTTATGACCTTTCATTTTTCCAAAAAAATGCTTCCTTAATGGCCGAGAAAATGAGGAAAACTTGATTTAAAAGGAGAAAACTCGAGAAAATACAAAGTTCGAGGACTCTTCTGTCGTACATGTTTTGTTCAGGATATGGGGAGACGATGATGAGGCAGTCCCCAGAAGGAGAGCTTGAATGGTGCGAGGGAAGTAGGAAAAAGTTGAAGAAAAGAAAAAAAACACCCCGCCGACCACCTACTGTTGCGACCACCACTATTGCCGCCAATCAACCTCTTTCGCTGCCCACTTCTGCCTCTTAGGAGGGAGATAAGTGTGAGAGGAAAAAATATTTTTGGGGAGGAGGAAGGGTTTGGCGTGAAAAATGAAGGAAAAAGGAGGAGAAAATTGGAGATGACCTATTTCTTTTTAGAATAGGAAAATAGTTTTGTGGCTACGGTCCCTAATAAGATATTTATAGGATTCACGTCAACCCTCCAACTCTAGCTCTAAGTTCTTTAATTTATGAAATTGCCATTATTTTATTTTCTCCAATTTTCAAAAATAAAATCTCCCTTAATTTACTTAAACTCTAATTTATTAATTCCCCCCTTTAACACACATTAACCACAACATAGTCCCTTAATTAATTCAAACAAAAATGTTATTATGAATTAAAATAAAAAAAAATAAAAATGGAATGTTACAACTTGTAGTGTTCGTTGAGTCTTATGGTTGAAGTGTTGCATTCAAAGATTAGTAATTCATCCTATCTCGAGAGAAAATTGTTTGTGACACCTTTAGCACCACAAAGGGAACAAAATTGTTTTAAGCAAACAACATTTCAATTGGATTCTGATTATTTGATTGCATTGTTTCCTTATTCTCTATTAATTTTCTATAACCTTAACAGAGAACATTTCACAACCATCAACGAAGTTTATATATGACATTTTAGAACCTTAATTGTTGATGCAAAAAATTGTACATATAGACAAAATATTAATGATGTGGAGCTTTGCAGGACGCTAGTGAGCTGACTCGACGTAGATCTTGCACCATGTGGTGCTCAACCTAATATGCTCCAAAGTTTTAGTATTTAATCCCTAATGATGTTGAGTTGAGCTTAATTAGGATTGTCAACCTTTGAGAAGGATGTACACCCATTTTATAGGGGATGATTTGGTGGCATTTCCTATTACTTTCTGCTAGCCGACCATACTTCGAAGGCAATGGATTATATCTGCTTATCAATATTTGTGCATTCACATCATACAAGAGTTTGTTACCTCAACATTATTGGAGATCAACCTAAGCTCGTGAGCTTCACTTTGTCTTGTCCAAGCTAAGGCTTGGACACATGTTAGTTCATCGGGATCCAGCCAACTTGTTGTTACGAAACTTCATCTCATAACAATCATCGGAGGTCTATTTTGTTATATTAGTTATAAAGAGATACACCGCGTTGTGTCGCCAATTTGTTCTACATCATAAAGAAAAAAAGTCTTTCGTACTGGTCGGAACTTACTCGACAAGAAATTTCGCTACCTTTGGATCGTTATAGTTACGACTGCCATTCACTAGGGCTTCAGTCGTCGGCTCCCCTATCATTAGGTCACCAACTTCCTTGACCTTCTGACACTAGGCATGCGTCAACACAGCTTTCCAAAGCCTATTTATAAAATTCCTTTGCCTTTGATTATTTTGTGTGCTTCTGATCAGTAAGAGTATTATTTCACTTATGTATTTAGAATTAGAAAATTATAATTAATTTATAATTTTATTTAGAAATTAATTTTGGAGAGTTTAAATATTTGTTGGGTGTACGGGGTTTTTGGTGAGTGTTTGAATATGCTCTTTTGTAATCCCATTTTGGCATTAGTAGAAAATATTCTTGTCGTAGATATAGACTTAGTTCGAACAACGTAAGTTCGCTGTGTTCATTATTCTCTCTCTTAATTATTATTTTGCAATTGTAGTAATTAGGATCTAGTTTATTCGCGCATTAGTAAGGAATTATAACAAGTGATATCAGAGTCATTGATTTATTAGAGTAGTTCATTGGTTGATCAGATATTTTATATATGACAACTAGAAGCACAATATTCCACTTTTGGATCGCAATACTAGTTTTTTTATTATGGCAAGCTAAATGTGGGTTATGCTTATGCAAATGGACTTAGAAGAAGCATTATTGAGAATCAATAGGATGTGCATCTTGAACACGAAAAAAAAAGCAAAACAAAGATTGAAAGGCTCTTGCATTAATTCATGTCACTTCTTGTCAAATCAAATTTGCAAGATGTTTGGAAAGAGAAAACAACTGCTGGATTATGGTTAAGGTTAGAGTAATTAAGCATGACAAAGACTCTAACTACTAAATTATTTCGTCTGAAGTAGTGATTATTTTCTTATTGTATAGATGAAGAAGCATCCTTAGATGATTATTTTGGTTGGTTTTAAGGAAATTACCTCTGATTTAGAGGTTATAGAGGCTAGCTACGATGAAGAAAATTTGGCTTTGATTCTAATGTGTTCTTTACCTCCCTTACACATGAACTTTAGGGATACAATACTAAATAATTGTTGTGATACTCTCACTTTGCATGAAGTATAATTGATAGTCGTTTATTTTCTAATGAGAAGATAAAGCATATTACTTGTGAGTCATGGCGTGAGCAAATGAGTTACTTACTGTTAACTTTTAGAATAAGAGTTGAGAGTGGCCTATTTTGGCTTAGTTTTAAGCAAAACACTATCTTATTGTGATCTATGAGCTCAAATTCTTATATTTTACTTTGAGCCAATGAATTGTGAATAATTGAACTATTGGCTGATAACATTAGCTTTATGGAAAATGCATTGTTGATCTGTGTTAATTAGCTAATTTTGCTATAGCATTCTATTGACATATGAAATTTCCTATGACCTTGAGCTGGAAGTAAAGGACAATGATGTGGTAATTCATTAATTGAGCTGGCAGAGACACGTGATAAGCTGGGAAAAGCCAAGAAAAAAGTTCTACGTGGATTCTTTAGCGAAATAAGCCCTCATTGGTTGTCCAAATGGATAGGGAGGATGAAGATATAAAAAGGAAAAGAGTGAGCCCCAAATACTAATAGCTTCCATTCTATTTTACACTTGAAGACAATGAATATTGTATTCTCCCAAGGACGATTTTACTGAAAGAGGAAAGTGGAGAGGAAGCTCGTGAGGAGACACTTTTGGAAAGAAGACTTTTCTCACCCTTTCCCTCCACTTCTTTGACATCATTCTCTTTTCTTTTCATTTAGAGATTCAACACTGTATTTTTTTTTTTTTTTTTGGGTAGTGTCTAAGCATTCAGATTATTTCTTTGCTATTGAAGAATGTTTTGTTTAAATCAAATATTTTGTTGTTTACTTCTTTTAAGCATGAACTAAATAGCTCAAGGCAAAGGTTAGAGATGTTCTAGCAACTCTTAGCTATTCTTCTTAATGGATGTTGATGATTAAAATGTTGAATCTGGTTGTAACATTTGACCATCTTTACAATATGCCTTTTGATATGAACTTGGAAAAGAGAGTATTAATAGAACTATTAACATCTACATTAGTATAGCTGCTTAATAACTTTGAGAAAGAGTTAGGAATAACCTCCTCCTAATGCATGATAAAAGAACACACCTGGGATGAAAGGATGAAAGGACATGAAAATGAAATCACATGTGTATAGCTTTGGAAAAAGTATAAGAGTTGTTCTGTGTTAATGAGACATTGTGAGAAATGTTGTACCATCCTGCAGCATTCAACACTGCAAATTTCCTAACCCAAGCCTATTTTAACCATTATTCCACTAAGTATTCTTAGGTATTTTTGTGTTTAATTCCTGCTATTTTTGGTCTTTAACAAGCTATAAAAACTAGTTACTTAACTTCTCATAAACAATAAGCTTTTAAGGTGAATTTTTTGTTAACTTATCCCTGTGGATCGACCTTGCATTACTACAACTTCTAAGTGTACACTTGCACTTTTAGTGTAACTTTGCTGAGAAGATTGTGAGGTTTTGCAAGTTTTTTTTTATATAGTATTTCAATTGAGTTTCCAACACTTACTCGAGGGAAAATACAAGAGAAGAAAACTAATGGTGATTAGAGAAGTCGATCAAAATCTAGAAATAAAGACAAAACATGCAATTACTACAAGAAGAAGAGTCATATAAATGTGAATGCTATAAGTTACAAAATAAGAATAAAGGCCTATTGGGTAATGTTTGTGTCTATCATTTCTTGTTTCTTATTTCTTATTTCTTGTTTATTTAAAAAAAAATAGAAAAAGAAACATGTTTGATAACTATTTCTATTTCTTGTATCTTTAAGAAAAGAATTAGAAACAAAAATGTGTTTAATAGTTGTTTCTTGTTTTATATATAATATTATAGAATATATAACATACATTAAAACAAAATATAAAATCAAACTTAATAAACAAAAATATAAAACCATTATAAAGAGTTTATAGTATTTAATATAATTTCAATTCCAAAGCAAAATTAAAATAATAATAATAACAAATTTAATTTGTAATGTCATCTCTCACTCGAGCCAATTCACATTAAATGATATTGTCTTACATAAGTTAGTTCAATTAAACTAATTTATAAATTTTCCAAGAAACCTTGTAAATTTTCAACGTTCATTAACTTATTGCACATGATAAAGAATTTAAAATAATTTATGTAATTTCAAATCATAGAATTTAAAATCATTTCTTCAACTTTTTTATACCAAACAAAGTGTTAATGTTTGGACAAATTAACAACAAGATAGAGATTTGTTGTGGAGGCAATTTGTGCCACATCGGAAAAATATAAATTTTGAGTTGTTTCCAAAGCTTATTTAAATCCATTCAGGTTTAAGTATGTTTGGTATGACTTTTAAACTGTTTATTAATAGAAAAAATATTTTTTTTTAAATTGACGATGCTTAGTTAAAATTTCGAAAATTGTTTTTAACAAATTAATAATAAAAAATAGTTTGAAAATGTGTAAAAACATATAAAATATATTTAAATTAAGTATTTAATTAATTTTCTTTAAAAAATGCTTATAAAATAAAATTTTTACTTAAAAACATTTTTAAAAGGTTATACCAAACATGCCCTTAGTTATTTTCTTGCTTTTGAGTAAGAGTGTTATTTTACTTTTGGATATAGAAATTTATAATTAATTTCTAATCTTGGAGAGTTTAAATATTTTTCTAAGTGTACGTCTTCGTCCGTGAATGTAGGCTTAGTCCGACCCCATAAGTTTTCTACGAATTAGTAAAAAATTATAACAAACTGAAAATATTCTGGAATTGTAAGTTTTTCTTTAAATAAAATGATGAAAATCTTTCCAGTTTCAGTTCTTAAGTAATATTAGTAAACATAATTAAAGTAGTTTTATTCCCATATAATTATATTTATGAGTAAGTTTACATTCACAATATTTCACAACAATTACTTCTCCAATGTATCATAAGCTAGAACTTAAGCATAAAGAGAAGACATGCATATACAACAATTATTTTAAAGATAAAGTAGATACATAGCATAGTAAAAGGCGTACGACCCCCACAGTGAGTTTGTTAATTGCCTTCCATAAGATGAGCATCAAGGTCCTTGCAGACGGCAACACAAAACTGAAGTAAGGAATGTAAATCTGGAACCCTTTCATGTAATTTCTCGTATTCTAAAGTACAATGAACCACACTTCCCTTACCCTTTGAAGTTGTTTGAAGTGTAAACCTGAAAGTTTTATAATACTTTAGAAGGTCTCCTTCTATTTCTTTGAAAGTGATCATATTCTTCTCTTCATCTACTGCTTCAATTAAATGCTTTCCCACTTTAGCTTCTCCATCTAAAATTTTAACACTACAAGTTAATATAGGATTAAGTAAAAAATATATATTTATTCACGAAAACATACCGTGAAAGTATTTCCAATAGATGATAGAACCAACTTCGCCCCATTCACCCTCGTGTAACTCACAGCCTTGTATTTTGTCTCCAGAAACATTGGAAAGGTGGTATGTTCTCTTATGAATCATTTCATGAAACTTTGAAGGTGGAGCTTGGATTTTGACATCAGTCTCCAATTTTCCACACAGAGACATCGTGTTGGTTTAGAATATGAAGTGTCGTACTAACTTTTAACTCTAGAAAGATAATGGCCTAAGCATAAAAGTTTTGACACTTATTTATAATGAGGGTTGTATCCCTGGGATCAAGATTTCACATTTGTCCATTATTAATTATGTCAGGCACATAAATTAGATGTCCATTATTTATTGACTATGATGTATCAAAATAGATGCTTATTTATTGTTCCTACTACAATTAATGGGGAGCATATAGGAAGAATATTTTAAATACGCATATTGGTTTATTTTTTTTCTAACAATTTAACGTCTATCGAAGATTCAATCATCGAGGTAAATATCCTTAATTATTGAGCTATATTCAAGTTTTTTAGTTGGGTTAGGAAATTTTATTTCATATGTAAACATAATATATAAATGTAGTTAATCGTATATAGTCATTTTTGAGTGAAAATGCATGAACTTATTTCTAAATAAAAATAAAATTGAAAAATAGATAAAATCGATGAATGAAAGTATATGTAGAAGTTGTGAATTTAGTCACCAGCGACAAGTCTCAAATAGATAATCGGTCCAGAAATCCAACTCCAACAACGTCACTAACAGCAAAGTCGCTAAATCGAAACATAGCTCAACTGGTTAAAGACATATCTTCCTAACCAAGAGATTATGAATTTGAATCTCCCACCGCATATGTTGTTGAACTCAAAAAGAAAAAAAAAAAAATAGCGAAGTCCAACATCTCATGACAGCAGAGTCATTACCGTTGGAAAATAAATTGGAAATCAATCCTCCTTTAATCAATTCCAGCTTGTTGATTCATCTCAATCACCACAGATTCTTTCACCAAAATTCCTCCAGTTTCCTTATCTCAGCAAAATCTTACTTAATCACGTTAATTTACTGATTGATTGAGCCTTACTGTCATTATCAAATGTGAGACTAATTCTCCTTCGGTATTAAGGCTTGGTATGCTTTCCTTAGTTCTTTTGCCTTTCAATTCTTTGCAAATTAATTTCCTTTTCTGTAAAGGTATTAGCTGTAGTCTAGGTCTCAATCTCTTTCCCAACGGGGCTAGTTTAAATTGTATGAGCTTTGTACATTATGCTCAATGAAATTGTAAAATTCTTATTGATTATGGAATATCAATACTATTTGAGCAATTACAAAGCGTTTAGTATATATATTAAAAATTGAAGGGAAAAAATGACTTATGAGAGACATGGAAAATTTGAAATCTCATAGATGTTGGGAAAACCTTCACACTTCTCAGTTATTTTTTTGCTTATTCCTGCTGTAGAAGTGAGAGGTTTTTCCCAACAAGTGGTATCAGAGCGTCTAGGTTTATAGTTTCTTGAATTTCTGAGTATGCT
>JAOANK020597765.1:0-11963 GCA_026257165.2 Telfairia occidentalis
TGAAACCATAGGTTAAAAGAGAGAGATATGCATTTAATGTGATTAATTTGCATATAATATAGTTAATTAATTATTTTGTTTTTAAAATTAAAAAAAAAAAGATTTACGTGGGAAGTGGGGTGTTAACGTAACTCCCCTTCCACTCTTTCTTCTCTCTCTGATTTATTATGTGTTGAGAACATAGATAAGAAGAAGAAGAAAAGGTTTTACAACTCGCTCTCAAATTTTTTATTCAAAGTAGCTCCGCTCCCTCACCAAAATTTAGATCCCACCATCTTGCTTGTGTTGATCCAAGAGAATAGTGAGTGTATTTTGTGGTGGTGTTCGTGTTATTGTTAATCTTCATCCAGGGGAATTATGTGAAGAAAGAGTTCTTCAAAGGTAAACTTCCCTCGCTGTAATTTTACGTTTCTCAAATATATGTTTTTTCCCAAATTCAAAATTGAATGCATTAGCATTCAGTCGTTTCCACTGGGGATTTAATCCCTTCAGCATGTACCCTAGTGGTACCCACCAAAAAACTCCTAGCACAACAAGATGTTATCAACAATACTGCACCCCTAAACAAAGGCCCGACTAATTCAAGCCAATAAACTCTGGGAGCCAAACCCTCAACCTGTTAATCAATACTTCGTAATGCACTTTTAAAGCACATTACAGCAAAAGATTAGTCGATAATCCCCAAAGCCCATCGGGGACGAGACTTTAGGAACTAGCGTGAAGACTGTCGCATTCACTTAGGGGGCAAATAGCAAGTCTCAAAGCTCGACATATATCATTCCCAATGACTAACCAAGTCGCCTGAAAAAAATCACTAAGAACCCATTAGTCCTCGGAGCCCTATTAGCACTCATAGCAAAGAGCACCTCTTACCCCTTCTCATAGTAAATCGAACGATAGAGATCCTTCGCACACCTTTTGGCCAAGTGAAAGCCACAATTCTCCAACCTGGTCAATAAAATCCCAATAGCCCACACTCACCTCTCTAAAGATACCTTTGATGATGTTAACTGCAGCCTCCGCGATATCGACATGAGTGGTCAAAACCCTACCCCTCTCATCATCAACAGAAGCAAGCTGATTACAAATTTGTCGGCTCTTAACACAGTGGTGGAAGAAAACCAAGCTCCGATCAAACAGAGCAAGGTACTGGACTTTATCAAGGAAATCAATCGCCTCAACCTAATGGTTAAAGAACTGGAAAAAGTAAACTCATCTATAATGTTGTTCCCCCATCAAGAAAAGCATAGGGGAGTGATCTGAGATCCCCAAATTCGGAACCTAAAACTCAAACTACGGGAGGAAGGCAACCACTAAAATAGAATTCACTAGCGCCTGATCCAATCGCCTCAAGATCATTGCCTTACCCTTGTGGTGGTTAGACTAAGTGAACCACCTGCCCTTATCTTTTGGTTCCACCAGGTCTGCCTCAAGAAGCATATCGTTAAATGCCTTCATTCCGAATGACATTAAAATCTCCTATCACAATCTTTGCAGAATCTCAATGAGAGCATATCACACCTAGCTAGGGCCACAAAACTAACTGCTCAGTTGCCACGAACGACGGATAGACACAAAACATATGAATGGAGAAACCAATGCCAACCTCCAAGAGAGTACTAGAAACAAACTAGCGCTCAACACACTCCGGGGTGAAACAGAATGCTCCAAGCCGCCACATCACCCAGATGTGGCCCCAACCTCCAGAGCCATAACTACTCACACTCCCCTAATCTCGAGTGAAAGGAGAGAATACTCGACCAAACCTTTGCCGCCTCACCTTTGTCTCCACTAGACAACAAAAGTCTAACCCCCTCCGAAGACAAGAACCACCAAACAGCTTCGCCCTTCAAAGAATCGTTAAGAACCCTTACATTCCGCACACAACCCTTAACCACAAGACCTAGGTAAGGTATCAAACCCTCCACAGCCGGCCCTGCAAGAACATCAAAAGTCTTCAATGCAGAGTTCAGTTTCTCCATGCCTTCCACCCTCAAGAGTGCAAATCGGTTAGTCATAGGTGATTGCACCAAACTCCCTCGTCGCCCACCCAAGGATTTGGTCATCGTAGTTGATCTGCTAGCCTGAGGCGAATACAATCCCTCTTCAGAAGACCTCGACCACAACCTACACAACAACGATCACGACCCCGCCAACAACCCCAAGATTGGGTAGTGCGACAACAATTTTGGCCACCACACCAACCAGTATACCACTCGATCCACATGGGGACAAGGCTGGAGGTCTCCTTTCCCCTTCTCTTTGCTGAACTAACCTACCAGTCTACGGGCCCTAAGCAAGCCTCACCTCAGTACCACCATCAGTTGGCTTAACAAGACATGTAAAGTTCAAGTGACCAAAGACCTGACATCGACCGCACCATCGTGGTTTCCAAGATAGGGGTAATGAACTTCTATTCATAGACCGATACCTCAATCGAAGTCTGCAATGTAGCATCCACAACAACCTCAACACAAAGTCTCATGAAAAACATTTGTTGACACTCTTTTGCAGCCATATCCATACACAACGGCTTACCTATAGCACTAGCCACAATGCTTAGCCCACTCGGGTCCACAGCTCCAACGACACCTAATGTAGTCGAATTCAGATTGGAACACTATCAAACGCAAATTGCTGGAGGATAATGCCAGAACACCATCGTCCCAGAATGAAAGACTTACCCCCAATATTCCACGAGCCATTTTCGAGCACCCAATCCCTGACACTTGGATTTAAAAGACTGATGTATAGGCAAACACAAGAAATTCTTATCAAAAAATGAATTAAAAAATTTAAACTTTTATGAACTATTTTGTAAAGGCTTTGAAACGAAAATGAAAGATTAAAATCATGTATAGATCTTCTCCCCCCAAAAGTAAAATGAAATCAAATAAAATTTAGATTATTTGCATAAAAAGGAGTCAAGAGAAATTTGGATAAAATACCTTTTTACAAGCTCTGATACCATTTGTTCTCACTAGAGATTTTCAGATCTTTCCAACCTAAAAGGCAAATAGTTATGGATGACAAAGCTCATAGGTTGAGTTCTGCCTTTTTCAGATTATCTAATCCTTTATATAAAGATGAATGCAACAGATGACTACCTAACCTAGAGACAAATCTTTTAAAGATAAGATCAAATCTTTAAAAGATAAGATTGAATCTCTAACAAATTCAATTATTACAAACAGACAAACAAATAATTTAAACGCTAAATTATTACAACATAATAATTTCAGATTAAATTATTACAACACGGCATAGAACTTTGCAAAAATTCAAAAAGTGAATAGTAAAAGTGAACAGTGAAAAGCAATTCTGTTTGTAGGCTGTCGGAGAATCCTTCAAAACTGAATTATTCAATGCAACTTGTCTTGCTTTAATAAAGATACTTTATCAAAGCTACTTTATGTCTTAATAATTGATGTTTTGAACTACATATTGGTTCTCAATACACGACTAACAGACTGACTACAGTTCTTTGAACTTACTCTCTAATTGTTGTCGTGAACATCCAACTGCTAGCAAACACATGCATTATACAGAGCTTGAAATGCTTCATCTTTGCCCTAAATATTTTAGACTTCTTTGATGGAACAGTTGCTACTTCAAATTCTTCAATCGTGTTGTCTTTCTAGATGGCTTCTTGACAGATAAAATATGTAATTGTACAATCCAAAATATATATACAAGGATTATACTTTTAGACTAAAAGTTATACAAGGGGTAGGATTTACAGAAATTAAAATCGGTAAGAAAATATTTTTGTTTCCTTGTTAATTGCCAAATGCAAATAACAAAGATTTTTATACTTTTTTTTTCAATACTACTTTGCGTAGATTTATAATTTTAGAAATAATGTCTTCTTCTCAAAGGTTGGTTGTTATCCCATCAACGTATGGCTACGTATCTAAGAACGAATCGTATTCTTCTTCATCTCTTGGTGCTAGTTGTGTAAAAGATCCAACTTCATTGTGCTCTTCTTGAGCCTCTGAAGATGCACTATCAGATCTTGCGGCTTCCAAGATCTGTTGAAATTCGATGTCTGAGGTACTTTGTGCGAGTCTCGCCAGGAGTTTACTCTTTGTATTGAGAAACTCGGAATTTTTTCTAATGGATATGTCTTGCATATATTCATTATCGACAAACCATGTTTTGACTGCCTTCAAATTTGCTTGATCGCGATTCTCGTTTTGCCACCATTTTATTTTCACAAGCTTGACGATTCTCTTGTATTGTGGTTTGGATTCTACTTTGAAGTGTCAGCTCATTATCCAAGGGATTTGGAAATATAGGCAAAATATCATGGATGAATGGAAGGAATTTTTTAATATTGTTCTGGAAAAATGATAATAAGATTCTTGCAAGGGAACTGGTAGTATCTCGTCGGTGAGTCCGAATGTACACCACCATTCTATGAACCATAAGGGAAAATGGATCTTGTGGGCACTTTGACAAAAGTGGATGAACCATGAATGGTCTTTTGGGGTATGTCAAAACATCGTATACCAGGCTTTGACATAGTCTCTATAACTATATGTCTGTGGGACAAAGAGTTTTGAAAAGGATCTTTCTGTGTAGAGGCCTTGTTTCCAGTGTGTTGGATTGTATACCGTTTGGATTTTTATTTTGAAATAAGCAATTCTGGAGGGATCGTTCCGGTCTTAGATATGAGTGATTTCTGCTGACTTGGTGTCAACAAGGATGAACTCATAAAAAACTTTGATTTTTTGTAGACTCTCTAGAGAGAACCATAATTTTTCTGGAAATTTTTTTGAGATGGTTTCTAAAAGGTTAAGACTCAAATTTCGGTCCAATTATTTGGTCATGAATAAGAGTGAGTTTTTCAATATAAGTAGTTACCTTTGGTCAAGGTTGAAAACGTCGTTCTGGTTGAACGATGGTGGATTAGTTGGTTGGAGTAACTAGTCTTGGTGACATTGTAGAAGAAGAAGAGACATGATATCTCATTTGGACGATTCTACCTGAATGGCAGATTAACGAAGTAGAAGGCCTCGGTAGAGTATGTGACTCCATTATCCATATTCCAGATGATCTGGTTCTTGGACGGTTTACAGTGGTAAACCCTAGGTCCATAGCATAATTATCGCTACTCATAGCTTAAGGCGACAAAGAAGAAGATGGGCTTTTGCCCTTTGAAGAACGGGAATGCTCCTTGCCATTTCCTCTCTCTAAATTTCTCTTCTAAAGATTTCAGCCAGACTTGGCCAAGATTTCATTCATAACTAAGGAGAAGGAGCAGAGAGGAATTATCTTGATAGATAATTAACGAAAGGGTTATGAACTCCTTTTATAGGTAGAACCTGGAAATCGAAATAGGATAAGATCGCTTGCCACTTGGCAAAGATCTGTTTGGAGACTACATTTTCAACATCCTTATCTACTATGAATTTGGATACTTTCGAATCAGTTTTGATGGTGAATCTTTTGTTGATAAGATCACCTTGGAATTTTTGGATGCAATTAACAATTGCTAATAACTCTTTTTTTAACTGTGTAATAGTTACTTTGGGTACTATTCTAGACTCCACTATGGTATCGAACTATTTGTTCTTTACCATTTATCTTTTGTTTGAGTATTCCTCCCAATCCTATAGTGGAAGCATGTGTCTCAACAATGAGATCAGTTGCTGGGTTTAAAAGTTTAGGCAATGGTAGGGTTTTCACTAGGGTTTTGATTTTTTGAATGGCTCTAGTATGTTCTTCAGCCCAAGGTTTTGGGTTTTTCCTAAGCCTTTGAAATAATGGTTTGCAAATGAGCCTGAGATTCTGTATGAAATCAGACACATAATTTAGGCAGCTCAAAAATCTTTGTAATTGGGTTTTATCCAAAATTTTATTTGAAAACTTAGATGCAAACTCTATGGATCTTTGTATAGGCTTTATGGATCCCAAATGGATTTCAAATCCTAAAAATCTGATTTTGGTTTGAAATAATTTGATTTTTGGTAAAGATATGACTAAACAATTTTCTTTAACTATTTTTAAAAAGATATTTAAATGTTTGAAATGTTGATCTATATTATCAGAGAATATTAAGATACCATCAATATATACTATTGAAAACTTTTGATAATTGTTAAAAATATCATTCATTATCTTTTGAAATTCAGAAGGTGCATTTTTCAATTCGAAGGGCCTAACGTTCCATTCATACTGTCTAAAAGGAACATTAAAGGCAGTTTTGTATTTATCTTTTTCAAATATTTGAATTTACCAAATTCCAATTTTAAATCGAATTTTGAAAATATCTTTGCAGTTGAAATTCTTTTTATCAAATCAGGTTTATGGGGTATGGGGTACCGTATCCATTCCAAAACTTTGTTTAAGGGTTTGTAATTTATTACTAACCTTGGCACACACCACGCTTCTTTTCGGCTGCGTTGTTTACGTAAAAGGATGCGCAAGACCATGGGCTTTTAGATGGCCTAATCATCTTCTTTTTTAATAGCTCTTGAATTTTGTTTTTGCAATGCTGCATTATTTCTACATTCATTTGTATTGGTCTGGCTTTTGTTGGAATAGCATGTTCTGCAAAATTCTTAGCATATGGAAGATCAACTATATGTTGTCTCATTTGCCAAAAAGTGTTCGGTAAATCCAAACATATTCTGATTCCATTTTTTGAAATAAAGATTTTATTTTATCTTTAACTTGTTGATTTTCTAAGTTTTCTTCTATTCTTTTGAAATCAATTTCTTCTTTAAGAAATTGAAGTTGTTTCTTTTTCAAGTCATAAGAATTTATTAAATAAAACTCTTGTGCTCTTATTGGTTTAATAAATTCAAACAGTATTTCTGTTCTAGCAATGTTACACTTACTCATTTTTCAAAGACTTGAATTGGATACAAGTGAGTAAGGAATGGGGTTCCTAGGATTAATCCGTTCTCTAGATCTTTTACTAAGAGGAAAGAAGTTATAAAGCATATTGGTCCCTTGCAGATATGTACTTCAGGGAGTTTGTATCTAATGTCCAAGTCTTGGCCATTGGCGCCTGTTAGGCTATGCAAAGTTTTCTCAAAATATTTGGTTGGAATTAAGCCTTGTTGTATGCAATTTTGATTTGCCCCTAAATTAATTAGGACCCTCATTTCTAGGGTAAAATCATGTATTTTGATTTTAACCTTTGTATACCACTTTTGGGATAGAATAGTTGTCATTTGAGCTAGTTGGTCTGGTTGAACATCTTCTCGATTGAAGAAGTAATCTTCTTCAGACTTTTCTTCTTCGTTATTGAATTCTCTAGCTCTTTTTAAAGCGTTAATCTATTCTTTGATTTTCTCTATTTCTTGAGAATGAGATCGTTTCCTTTTTTTAGAGAATTTACTTCTCTTTGAAGGCCACTAATTGTAGCTTTTCAAGGTTTTTCTAATCTTTTGAATATCTCATTTACGTTTGGGCCTGAAAGGCTTTCCATAATTGTTTGGGTACTAGATGAGCTTTCTTGTAAAGATTGCCTAAGGGCATCTAAGACTATTTTTCTTGATTGTTCATCATTCATCTTTTCTACTTTTTCAAGTAGAGTTTTTTGAGTATCTGTGAGGGTATTTATACATCCTTTGTAGACACAAATTCCTTCATCATTACTTGAACTTTTAGAACTTTCTGAATTCGTATCAGAGTATTTGTTTACTTCTAAAAGTTTATCGCAATTTTTGCTATATGCCGACTTGTAGTTTGACTCTTCATCTATTATAGAATCAATTAAATGAAGTAAATTATTTTTAATTGATTCGTCTATGTCTAGATTGTTGATTTTTCCTTTTAAAGGACACTTGTTTGCATAATGTCCTCCTCTTCTGCATTTGTAGTAGGTTACCTTTTTGTTGTTTGAATTTCTTATAGTTTGTCTGGAAGATTCTCCCTTTTGATAGAATGTGATTTCTTTGGGGAATTATATTTTTGTGGGGGTTTGTAGTCCTTTTGATAATTTTTCCGATATGGCTTTCTTGTGTAGAACATTTCGGTTGGATAATTTCTTTTCTTCTGATAGGAATGTTTCTTCTTTTGTGAAGGGGATTTGATATTTGTGCATCCATACTGTTCGCATAATGTTTTTAGGTTCTTGAGGTGATTTCTAGATAATTTCTGAAGCTTTGCTTGTATTTTTGCTTCAGGGCATATTTTTAAACCACAATTTATTATGATACTACTTATTATACTGTATGGTATCTTTGACCAAGTAATACTTTCTTCGTACTCTTCCTTGATTTGTTCGTAGACTTTCACCTTATGTAACTAGGAAGTCCATCAATAAATCTTTTTTGCCCATGTTTCTGATTGCAATTTGTCAGGGTCATGACCTTGGTTAAGAACATATTCTTATACCATTTGAAGTCTGTCATATTTGAACATTTTAAAGATTTCAAGATTTTTTCTGTTTTTTTTCTATAATTAGCAGGTTGCCCAATCCAAGAATAGATTATTCTATATATTAATTCGTTGACTGTGTCATGGATGACTTATTCAACTTCTGTTTCTGTTTCAATGACCGTATCTTGACCCTTCAACTTTAACGGTCTTTTTGGTCAACTGCTTTCTTTTGACAGTAGTAGGATGATTGAGAACCGTTAATTTAATTTCTTTAGAAATGCAAATCTCCCACCAATTTTTAAGATTTCCAGTAAACCCAATAATTATTAACTTGAAAGACTCGTGTTCAGATTTTCCTCTTGTTTTATAGGCCTGATAGGCCATAATCAAATCATTTCATTGAGCATTATAGATATGAGGTGTTCTGACATCCCATCAAGATTCCATTCATAGATAGAGGCTCCATCATAAGAGGTTTTTCTAAATTCGTTCCTTTCCTAAAACCCTACATCTGGAAAAGATGACCGGTTGTAGTAATTGTATTTTCTACCAGGAAATCTTACCATTTGGACGTTTTACTCTTTTCTAGAGTCTGAGTCATCTATTTTCAAGGTTTTCCCCTTTTGAGCAAATATTCTAATTCGTTTCTTAGAACATTGATTGTTCCTTGATCTCTACTACTTTAGGTTCTCCTGTACTGAGCTTAGAGAGTTTTTCGACTAACTTTCTAATGTTTTCTTCCTTTTTTGATTCAAAAAGAATGCCTATTATTGGTTATATTAAAGGAATTTCTGGTCAATTTTTTCCCTTAATAGGTTTTTCATCTTGAACTTTAATTTTTTAATCAATTTTTTCAACATGTTTAGTAATGTAGGATAACATTTTATTTGAATAGTTATTCTGTAATTGAATACTTTGTATTTCTTTGTTTGTTGGTACTTTAATTTCGTCCTTTTCATTTATCTATTGAAAATGTTTGACAATGATTTTATCTCTGTAATAGTTTTCAAATTCTATTTCTTCTACGAGAGGTCGTGATGACTGTATGTATCATCTTTCTCTTGTCTTTCAAATAGGGTCTTCTTCTAGGGTTTGGATTTTTTCATTAAACCAACTAAAGAATGAGATACTTTTTCTTTCTTCTATTAAGAAAGAAAAATATATTTTTCTTATTTCAGTTCACTCTCTTTCAGAGTATTTGTTATTAATTCTTTTCTTTGTGATATATTTTCTTTTGAATTGAAATCTTTATGTAAGAACTCATAGTCTATTTGGAAGCTCGAAATAACATTTAATCTATCCCTAACTACCGCCTCGACCTCCACCTCTGTCTGAGTTGGCGACCTTTTGTTTTCTTCTTCGTAGTAAATATCAAGTATTCCTTGTGACAAACCTACGGATTTAACCCTAAGTGAATCAGATCTAACTACTCTAGGACTAACAGAAGATTCTCTCACAGGTGTTAGGCCTATTCATGAATTCATTTAGAGCATTATTTAAATTAATATTTTCTTTAATTTTGGCAAAGCTAAATGCTTCTTCTTCGAATTTAATGGTTATCTTGCCGTCTGGATATTCGATTATTTGTGATAGCTTGGCATTTTTTGGTGGAGTGAACACCTTTTCAATGGTCCAATCCGAGTTTTTGGTGACTCCATCATAGGTAATCATCCTAGAGACTCTGACTAATGAATGAATGTTTGCTTCAAACATCATGGTCTTCTCTTTGGGAGAGGTCAACAGGGCACAGAATACTACTTTGGACATCATTAGCTGATAGGTGATTTTGTAAACTAAGCTCAGCTTGTGGGATCCATCCTCTAGATTTAGACCTTTCTCTGCAATGTCTAAGCAAAGAGATTTGTATACATTTGAGTCTTTTAGGAACACCGTTAGATTTGGATAACAATTGAAATATATAGGTCCATTAACCACATTAGATTGCATAACTTCAAGAACTGAATGTTTAAAATTATGATGCCTTTTGTCACTTAAGATTGATAAAACTAGTATATCTAGTCCTAAGCGAAATAAGGGTTTTATGGCTACTTGTACGACACCTATGTGAATATAATTGTATTCTTTCCTAAAATTAATAAGATCATTTTTTGGAAAGAGGTTAATTGAATGTATCGGTTCGGACCACTAGGATTGTCCTTTCTACAGTTTTGATACACAGTTTCTGGGCGAAACTAAAATTAGAGTGGGAATATACCTCTTTTACATCAAGGTTGGGTAGCTCCCATTTCTCGAGTTGGTGTTCTATCTTTGCTATGTTGAGGGCTTCTTCTTCTTCTAGTGCAATGTCTTCCCTGTGTTGGGATCCAGTCTCTTCCTCATCTAGCTCCTTGTTAGGGGCAGGCTTTGATTTCATTTTCTTTAGGAGTTTGGACATCCTTATAAACTTTCAATCTTCACTTTCATTTCAAAAATCTTTTCAAAATATAAACAGATATGTTTAATTTTTCAAAATCAATTCTTTTAAAAAAATTCAAAACTTATATACCAAAGATGGATTTCGCAGTATGTTCGGACTTACTTGCACTTGTTGCCATGAACACAGAACTCTAGCTGACGTATAGGCGAACACAAGAAATTCTTATCAAGAAATGAATTCAAAAATTTAAACTTTTTTGAACTATTTTGCACAGGCTTTGAAACGAAAAATGAGAGAATAAAATCGACCAGTACACCACCCGATCCACACGGGGACGGGGCTAGAGGTCTCTTTCCCCTTCTCTCTACTGAACTGGCCTACCAGTCTACGGGCCCTAAGCAGGCCTCACCTCATTACCACCATCAGTTGGCTTAACAAGACATGTAGAGTTGAAGTGACCAAAGACCTAACATTGACCGCACCATCGCGGTTTCCAAGAATAATTCATAGGGGCAAGAACTTCTATTCATAGACCGAGACCTCAATCGAAGTCGGCAACGTAGCATCCACACCAACCTCAACACAAAGTCTCGAGAAAAACATTCGTTTACACTCTTTCGTAGCTCTATCCATACACAACGGCTTACCTATAGCACTAGCCACAATGCTTAGCCCACTCGGGGTCCACAGCTTCAACGACACCTGATGTAGTCGAATCTAGATCGGAACACTATCAAACGCAAATCATTGGAGGACAATGCCAAGACACCATTGTCGTAGGATGAAAGACTTGCCTCCAATATGCCATAGGCCATTTTCGAGCACCCAATCCCTGACGCCCGGATCCTTGAACCAGAAAATGCACATGTCATTTTTCATCGAGGTACTAGCATGGGCCTTCTTATGTCCACAGTATTGGGATTTATGCCCTAAAGCCTCGTAACTTGTATAATATTATTTATAAAATATATTTTTATATACAATATTTATTATTCATTTTATGAAAATCCTAGGTTTCTAATGTAATCTTGAATAGTATTTAGTTAACATACAAGAGGATCATGTTCAAGAAGTAACCTAAAGAGTCTATAGTATATGGATAAGGTTAGGTACCTTATCCTAGTGACACTATTGATACACTCACTTTGTAAAGGTTAAATAATTTGATCCAGAATGAAAGACTTACCCCCAATATATGGGGCATACTGTAGCCGCGTAGTTTTGCTCGGTTCTTTTAAAATTAATCTTT